>CAKNYM010048051.1:72395-85581 GCA_932195095.1 Andricus curvator
GCTTGCAAGGTAACTACAAATGGTTAGATATCTTGCCTACTCTCATAATCAAGTATAACAATACGAAACATCGAACAATTGGTATGAAACCAAAAGATGTAACCACTGATGATGAAGAAGAATTTATGCATCGCTTCCAGAAACAAAGAAAAATTATTTCGAAACGTCAAAAATTCAAAGTTGGTGACAAAGTTCGAATCAGCAAGTATACGAACATTTTTGAGAAAGGATATACACCCAACTGGACAACTGAAATATTTACTGTGGATCGGATCATGGCAGCTAAACCAGTAACATATAAACTAAAGGACTATCAGGATCAAGATGTCGCTGGAGGCTTTTATCAAGAGGAACTTTTAAAAGTCAAGTATCCAGACATTTATCTTGTGGAGAAAGTCATTAAAAGACGTGACAGTAAAATCTGTGTCAAATGGCTGGGGTTCGACAGTTCACACAACAGCTGGATAGATAAATGATGTAATAAAGTTAAGATAACGTTAAAGTAACGTAAAAGTAACATTAAAGTAACGTTAAAGTAATGTTAAAGTAATGTTGAAGTAACGTTAAGCTAACGTTAAAGTAACGTTAAGCTAACGTTAAAGTAACGTTAAAGTAACGTTAAGCTAACGTTAAAGTAACCTTAAGCTATCGTTAAAGTAACGTTAAGCTAGCGCTAAAGTAACATTTAACTAAGCTTAAAAACTAATGTTTACTAGTGTTGAAGTATCATTAAACTAATGTTAATGTAACATTAAAACTAATGTTAACAAACTTGTGTATGTAATCAGATGTAAGGTTTTATTAAATAAAAACATGAAATGTATATAAAAAATCGTTCATTTATTCATGTTTTTACAATCATCATCAATCCCGACAATGTTTTTTATCGACTTATAAACTATTTACAATATGTCCGTTGATTTATAGGTTAATTGTTTACATCGGTATCATTATCCTTAACCTTATAATGGCCCCAAGCTAGCTTTTTAACCGTATCAACTTGATGAAGACGTGATCTAATGATATACTGCGTCCTAGTTTGAATCGCAGCATTTTTCAAGCAATCAACGTAGTCATCAAAGTTGATAGATTTCTGTACAACATCTGATTTTACACCCTTGGCTTTCTTTACAAAATCTTGGCCATTTACGCGGATGCTGTACATCTTACTCCTCAAGCCAACAAATTCAGTAATGACCTGCCCACTGCACTCATCTTTCATGAGGCCTAGAACTTTTTTGTTGACTTGAGGTATACCGTAAACGTTATTTACAGGATAATCGGATGTGTCAAACTTGTTGATATCTTGTTTCATATCCATGTAAATATCGGGACATTTAACTTCATAAACTAAGCTATCAGTGTCTGTGTATAGCAGTTTGCATTTGTTACCGTATTTTTCGAGCATATACAGCGTTGTTCACGAGTTTGAACAGGTTTTTCTCAAACTCATTTTTAGCTGCAGCTCTCAAGACCGTTTGCTAAAGCTTGTTTCAATAAACAGCACTTTATCAATGTTAGTGAGGAGTTCAAGCTTTACTCTAGTATATTTTAACATGGAATCCCAGGTCAAGCCAGGAGTTGTATAATAATGTGCTGGATCAAGGCTATATGCTTTCAGACACTGATCACGGAAGTTTTCAAAGATATCTGCAAGTAGTAACACATCCGTTTTCATGTACAGATACACATAATCGCCAAGATTTTTGCAATTAAATTCAGACCATACCCGTTGCGCATGCTCATAATCTTCATCGGAAATTGTAGTCATTTAATGTGCTATCGAATTCCTTTCCGCGTTAGCAATTTGATTTTTTCAGCACTTAAATTTGAAAAGACTCTACCTACTATTTTGTATTCGTCTAGGTATGATGCTAATTTATCTAGCGAAGAAGCCATAAAGCGGAATGAATCAATAAAGCGGAATTTTATCTCACTCTCTCTAACATTTTTAGTGAAGCTAATATACCTCTATTTATAGGGAGTAGATCAATTCGACCTTCAAACTCAGTGGCTATTTCGCGAATTATGAAATGAGCATCATACCCACTTAAATTATGGAAGACAACGGGTATGGTTCGAGAATCTTTTGTAATTTAGATTACAATCTTCATGAGCAGGCCCTCGGTATTTGCCGGTTGAATGTGAATGGTCACGCACTTTCTTTTGGCCGGGTGCTATACTCTGCTCACAAATGTGGCAGGTAGTAGCTTCCCTAAAGGCAGCCTTCTGCTCAGTAGTCAAGTTCTCCATAGGTATGGGGCACATGAATACTGTTTCAGCATCTTCTGCCAATTGTTGCAATTCGTTTGCAAACCATTTGGCAGGATCAGCATCATCTTCCGGACATGCCTTATAATTGGAAAGTGCGTCATCATAACAACATTTTATGTAATAGCCTATGCTGAGTATCTGATGTTTTTGAACGATCTCAGTGTTACTTATGTTCTCCTGAGAATCTTCAACGGGAAGCAACAGACACTCGCAATCGGCTTACACGACAAACGGTACCTTTTCCTTATTTCTATAGTTGGTGAACTCAATGATATTTTTCTCAGGTTTCGGTAATTTGATTCTACAATGAATAATCTTTTCACAGTTATCATCGTGTTCACACAACTTTTCTTCGCTTGAAAAATAATGAAGACATCGATCGCAAATATACTTTTTACGTTTATTTTTAGATAGTTGTTTACCAACTAGTGCAGACAGATCTTTAATCCATACATAGTGGAAATTTGAAGTATCGATGCCTCTTTTCTGTTGTAATATATAGGGGAACGACAGTGTAATTAACCTTTCTTCGTACAAGACCGTATACATTGATTGAGATATCATTTTGACGCTCAAATTTTGGGATATTCCTTAAAGTTACAGGAAAGTCTATACCAGTAAAATCTAACCTATCTTCATACATATTATAATTAGAAACACGATAGGCGTTCTGTAAATCTGGATATAATGCTGATAGAACAGCCCATTGAAAACATTGATTATCAGTCTTATTTTCTACGTTTATACATGCGCGCTTGTTCTTAATTGGATAAGTTAGGGGTATAAATGAACTAGCGCGCAAAGGATTATATTTATTTACATTGATTTCCAGATGAATGATTGAATGCAATGTCCAATCGGAATCAGTTTCCTGGAATTCTCCAACTTTTTGCAGGATTGGTTGTTTCATATATTCATTGAACCAATCGTCTAACAATGTCGTCGGGAATATGTCATTCGTTTCGGCCAGAAATGTTTTCACGTGTACAGATTGATCATCCTTTGTTACATGTCTATATTTAGCTACTAGCACACCGTAAACATTGACAGGTCCATACTTATTTAATACACATCTTATTCGTTTTTGAAATAATACAGAGGCATTGTTTAAAAAATTACTTATATCTATATGTACAAGGTTTGTTATTACATTAGTTTGTAGTCGACATTGGAGTGCTTTCTCGGAATCGGCTCAGTGAAGTCGGTTGGTGATATCGTCTTCTTCGTCAGCTGCTGCATCTATAGAACCACCGCTTCTCAAATGTTGTTGGAAAATGGCGCTTAGACTGATGATTCGATTAATGATATGAAGGCATCTCTGCTTCTCAGATGTCCAGAAAGGATCCTTCAGTATAGATTTTAAGGTATCTATATTGGCATTGCATTGTCTTACCATGCGATGAATGTATTCATTCTTGGAGTTGCCATCTGGTAAATCAGGGAGTATAGCTACTGCTTCTTCCGTCCTGACGAGGAGTAACTCACATTCATCCAGGGAGATGGTTCGACTCTGCTTTTCTGGCCTCTGCTGCTGCTGCTCACACGTCTTGCGCTTCCCAGGCATTTTTAAAGCTGGTCGCTGCTGTTGCTTCTGCTGCTCTGCAGACACTTTGGAAGCTGGTCTCTGCTGCTGCTGCTTATTACCATCAGCCAGGTCGTCTGGTTGCTGAATGAAGGAATCGCTCCGTAGACGCGCTTTTATAGCCAGAAATCCACACTCTGCGCATGCGCGACATTTAAATAGGAGATTCCCGTCGCACTGTCACCCCATCCCACCTTCACTCTGACCAAGAATCTGTGAATCAAACTGCGCATGCGTAATCTTTCATCAGTGGGAACCCCCTCACTGTACTAGTAATACTTTATCTGTGGAACTTCCCTCACAGCACTACACCCCACATCCATCTAAAATATTCTGTTGAGATTCAAACTGCGCATTCGCGTTAATATTATTAGGGGATTCACCTGCCCATCTCCACTCTAACCATGAAGCTGTGGACCAAACTGCGCATGCGTAATATTCTATCTGTGAGGGCCTCCCTACCCCATCTCCATCTAGAAGTTGAGTTCTAGAATATTCTGTTGAGAATAAAACTGCGTATGCGCGTATATATTATTAGGGGATTCGACCAGTCCATCTTCACTCTAAGCAAGAAGCTGTTAATCAAACTGCGCATGCGCGTATGTATTATTAGATGATTCACTGCACTATATCCCACCTTCATTTCCATATAGATTATTCTGATAAGAATCAAACTGCGCATGCGCACCTCTAACTATAAACTAAGGTTCACTTAAACGATCTAACTTAAAATTAATAGGAGCGAGAAATCATGAGTAAATAGACATATAATAATCAATTTAAAAATATGTATTTAACAAAAATCTTAACTTAGTTTTTACAATTCTGTATAAAAATCCACTCCAACTCTGGAAACAGAAAATCCTGAAACAGAAAAAATAACCTGAAACAGAAGAAAAACCTGAAACAAAATAACTGAAATAGAAGAACACAATTGTCTAATGTATATAGATTATATAATGAAATTCATACACATGAACATATCTTTTATCTTCTTATTTTTATATAAAATGTAAATCTTGCTGTTTTTATTATAAAATGACAGATTTTTTATTAAATATGACGATGATGTATGCAGTAGGGCGGGTTGCGATGACAACGTCGAGGATGACGGTGACCCCTGTGGCGATGGGACCTGCGACGGTGTTGAAGGCCACTCAAACTCTGAGAAGTGTATTGGCGATGATGTGGGGAAATATATCACCAGATCCTCCGATGAAGATGACCATGATGAAGGAGATGATGGAATTAGTATCCTCCATGGAGCCATCTGTAATCAATATATTTAATTAGTTTTCTATAACAAGTAGTAACTGTTTATTGATAAAATGTTAGAACTCACAATTATTGAATTAGAAACAAGGATTTCCTTCATAACATCTTGTACTTCCTGGTCGCAGAGAAGGTAGAGTGGAGAAGCAGGAGGACTATCCTTTGACTCGGCCATCTTCTTCTCTCTCGAACCACTGCTGCTGCTGCTGCTGCTGCTAGCTACCTGAAACAAATGATGCCAGTCAACTGTGCTAGCGCGCTTTGTATCCTCCGATCCCCACTCACTCATCACTATCCCACTCCCGACTATGCTTGGTCGCGTGAAATCCCAGCGCACTTTTGTATATAAGGTAGACGCATGACACTTGTAGAAACAGAGGAACATCCGTGGACGTCGAGGGAATACCAGCGCGCGCGTGCAGGACGCACTGGGGCGACACACAGTATGTCGGTAAGGTACGGGCAGACTGAGAATCAATTTAACGGCCAATAAATGCATTACCGACGGTTGATATCAGTGCTGGCAGAAAGTACTGAGTTACGTCATCAGTTATTTACACCCAATTGATAAGGTAGGCTCCTGATATAGCGACTGACGCTCCGTCTGTGGCTGGAGATGTGCATTATCGACGGCCCCTGTTTTACCAACCTATGGTAAAATTATAATATAAAAAATTACCCACCTACCTGTTTTACCGACTGATGGTAAAATAACACCCTACCTTGCCGACCGATGGTAAAATGATAAGATAAAAATTACCAACCTCCCTGTTTTACCGACCGATGGTAACACAGTTCCCTACCTTAGCGACCGATGGTAAATCAGTAATATAAAAAGTTACCAACCTCCCTGTTTTACCGACTGATGGTAACATACTTCCCTACCTTACCGACCGATGGTAAAATGATAATATAAAAAGTTACCGACCTCACTGTTTTACTGACTAATGGTAACATAGTTCCCTAACGTACCGACATATGCTAAAATGATAATGTAAAAAATTACGGACTTACCTGTTTTACCGGCCGATGGTAATCAACTGTTTTATTGATCAATGGCCACTTAGCACGGAACCAAACCTTGTAATGTTAACTTAGCAGGGATCCCCATTACCAACCTCACTGTCTTACCGACTAGAATGGAACAGAACCTTATAATGTTAACTTAGCAGGAATCTCCATGACCAACCTCACTGTTTTACCTACTTAGCATGGAACAGAACCTAAAAATTACCGGCTTCTCTGTTTTACCGACCGATGATACAATGATATATCAGCAGGAATCTGCATTATCGACATCACTGTTTTACCGACTGTCGGTAACTTAGAATGAACAGAACCCTCCATTTGTTGGTGGCGCCATCTGTTGGTGTCGGTAACTTGCGACAGTGGCGCTATCTGTTGGCAAATGAGTTAATAGCCGCCTAGCCCTACTGCTATTGAACATCAGGATCGTATCAGGATAAAGAAAATTCAAAATTTGATCAATTTGACACATTTGAACATTTGCGCGCTCCCGCAATATCGATAATAATATCCATATCGCGGATCTATCTGTATTGTATCGTACCAGTGCAGCGGTGACCAAATGTGAATAAAATCGTTATGACTTTGTTGCAAGAAAAGTTGAAAACGTTAAAGGCTAAACCCCTGTTTGACATAGGTGCCTGTGAGCTGCATATTGTGATGTGAAATATTTGAGAAGATTCAAAATGATCTAAGTTGGCCTCAACACAAGTTCATTCAACACATAAGCACAAGGTGGTTAACTATAGATCCAGCAGCTGAAAGAGTAGATGATCAGTTACCAGCGTTAGAAAATTATTTCTTGACGTACATTCCAAAGAATGAATCTTGCACTCTTGAAAAGTAGAATTATATTGATATAATAAAGTATTTAAATCCGCGCTTTTAAAGAGCACTTTAAAGTTTATCGTTTATGCATCCAAGATCTTCACTGCTGAATTTACCTTGATTATGCAAAAAGCAGAACCGCTTATTCACATACTGTATGGTCAGTTAAAACTGCTAATTTTAATTTTGCTATCGAGTATTATTAAAGGACCAATTCTGAAATCAACTTCATTTGTTAGGGAAAAACTTACTTCAATTCTTAAAGATAAAACAAACTTTTTATATTTGCTTGAGGTAAATCCTGGAGGAACAGTAAAAGGCACAGTTGCAGCTTTATCTCAGAAAGAATTTTTTTTTAATGACTGAAGTAAAAGAATTTTACACTGCAGCAGTAAATCATTTACTTACAAAAATTAAGTGTTTCAAAGTCTTGCAATATTTTCAATGTGTTACGCCCAAAAATATTACGAAACCTGGAAGTCTACCTTGCATAACAAAAATTGGACAGTTAATACCACCTCTTTGTATTGACACCAATAAATTATAGTATGAATGGAGGTTGCTACAACTGGACGAAAATGTGCGATTTAAACTGAAAAAGGATGAATGAATTGATTCTTATTGGAGCCTCATATTTAGCCTTCAAAATCATTCGAATCCGAGTGTAAGATATCAAGAGATAAAGCGAGACGTCCAAACTGCTCTTGCTCTGACACATGGAAACGCTGTTGTAGAAAGAGGCTTTTCACTATCAGGAAGGCTTCTAACTGAAGACAAAAATAGAATGACGGAAAGAACTTTAAATGTAAAACTTGCAATTGCTGACGGCTTAAAAATATGATAAAATGGTGCACAAAGTTCCCATAACTCCTAAATTGGTGAGACTGGCACAGTAGGCTCATTCGTCATACCAGCTTTACTAGGATAACGAAAAGCAAATCCTTAAGGAGCGGACTAAGAAGAAAGCTGCTAAAACTAAAGTTGAAGCCAAAGAAAAAGCAACTGTTAGAAAGTGTAGAAAAAGAACAAAATACAATCAAGAAATTAGAGGGTGATTGGAAATCAGCAGAAAAGAATTTCAAAAATGCCACGCTTGATGCCGAATCTATGCAAGATGAGTTGAATTTGGTTGTGAAGAGAAATACCAAAGATATAGTTGTAAAAGAATTAATTCACAGTTTACAAAAACTTCGGGATAAAGAAAATGAAAAACGACAGAAGGTGGAAAACAACAAAATATCAGAAAGAGAACTACTGAAATGCTGAAAAGAATAGCAAAGACAAGTTTAACAAGGTATTTAATACCTTCTTCTGCCCTGGAGAAGAATATTATTTTTTTGATTAAAAAAATATACCATTACTTGGTAATTTACAGTAATGCGCTATTAAAATTTAGAAAAGGCTTGTAAGACTATCTATTTCTATTAATAATATGTTTTTTATTGTAAGTTGTAAACTCTAAAACTTTCATATTTAATGAAATGGCTGTAAACTGTTGAGTTACAACTGGTGCTAATTAAATAAGACAAGTAAAATTGAGGTTAACTTGAGTATTGTTAGAACCACAGATATATATGATGTGTGAACTCAATGAAAAAGCGGAAGATCCGATTAACCTTAGGTTTGTTGATACAAATTGCGAACTCCTCAATAAAAAATCCGAACGGTAAAGGTATTCACGAGCGATTGACTGGCACGCAGTTCCACAAGTATGTAGTTGGATCATTGCTTGTAGTAGAAAAAGAATGCTAGACGACTGTGTTTTACGATTGTTTAAGTTGTAACTTATTAAACACATTATCATTGAAAGAGTTTATATAGTTTCATAATTTTTTAACGTATATAGTCAGACATTTATTCAAATATGTCTCATTTTCTACTGACTTCACTCATGTAGGTTTATTAGTTTGTAATGCAACTGGTCATGTACATACGTTTATTCGAAGATACCTTGTTTCCCACTGACTTCGTTCTAAATTCTTGAAAAAATATATAATTGTTCATCCGAACACTAATAACATTTTTATTAACCTTGATTCATATACTATCCCACATTTCAAAAAAAGTCCTCCAAAAGTCCTCTTTTTTTTGGAAAAAAGTCCTGTTTTTTTTTGGAAAAAGATCCTCTATTTTTGAAAAAAAGTCCTCTATTCCTCTATTTTAGAAAGAATAGAGACTGTGATCCCTGCTATTGGATGCAGGGTATTTTTTTAGTTTACGCTGCCCATGAATGTTCGAAAATGTTTATTATTTCATGTTATTTAAATTTGATTTAAACATTGAAATTTATACTATTCTTGCAATGACTTCTAGAAGAAGAATGATAAAATGACTTCACCCTAGGCCGAGTCCTAGGCTTCTTTTATAGAAAATTTTGTTAGCTTTTAAGTTTTTAGCTTTTTAATAAATCAACCTTAAAAGAACTTTAGCAAACATAAAAAATAGGTGGTCTCATACTTTCGACCTGTACTATATGTACGTTTATCTTGGTTATTAGATAGTAATCCTGTTGTAATTTTAAATTTTTTGATCCATAGTGCATATGAGTACGTCATTCCCCCCAAAGGAAAGGAACTAGTGAAAACAGATTTGCAAATTGAGGTTCCTGAAGGAACTTATGGTAGAGTGGCTCCACGTTCCGGGCTTGCTTGGAAAAACCACGTAGACATCGGTGCTGGTGTCATCGATCAAGACTACAGGTAAATAAAAAATTTCCATTTACTAGAAAAACAAATCCAAGGTACCAAATTACAAGTAATTAACAAAGTTCAAAGTGTTAAAATATTAATATTAATTCGAAGTTTTCTACGTTTAAAATAATTAAAATTGATTAATTTATGATTCTTCCGAATATGAACAATTTTTTGTGCTTCCATTTGTCAAGGGTTTTATTTTTAATGCTCGCGGCTTACTTATTCATGTTCAATCTATGTCTTCACAATAAAGATACGTATGGGAAACTATTCGATAGTAGGTCACTTTAAAAAGTAGACCATTTAAATTTAATAGAGTATGTGCAACAAATTTCTTACAGCTTTTGATTTCAATCAGGGGTATGACACGCCATTCTGAAATTCTGTGCTTGCGGCGGTCAAGGAAATACGATATGGCGCTGCAATCGTCACTTTACTCGCTACTTTTTTAGTGAAATATAGAGTAAATGTTTAAATTTTTATAAAATTCCAAGTATATTCAAGTTTCTTAGAATAAATTTTAATGTAAATTATTCAACTGGTTTAATTTCATTTAACTCTGCACAAAAATATTTACGGATAGAGTGACGATTGAACCGCCAGTTGTGGACAAACCACAAAAGACATGTTTCAAGATCTTGAATAGATCGTGGCATACCGAAAAATGGGCCTCATGGTTTAGTGAAGCCCCCTAATTACAATATCTTTTAAACCGGTGGCTTTCTGTTTTGCATTTAATATTATTAAATAACTTTTTGTTACGTTGTGCGTTTCTGAAGAGTAGGTCAGAAAGAGTAGGTCCATCAGTTATACAGTGCAATTATGCATGAGGAAGTATTTTTCACTTATAATTTTTTCACAAGAAGCGATGGTTACTCTTGAATGAGAAGCGTGAAAAACAAACTTCGAAAATGTTTCTTAAAAATATTAAAAACAGGTAAATAATTGAATTTATGAACTGTTTTTTTTTGCGTGGCAATAATTAAATGAATAATTAATATTTACCGTGGTTTTAATTACTGTTCTCAATTATTTTTTATAAAGTATATAATGTCTTTGGAAATTTCAGTGACGTACTCTTGCATAGCTTCTCCTACTCCTACTTCATTACTTATATCGCTTATTTTCTAGGGGTAATGTCGGCGTCGTTATCTTCAATCATGGTGAAAATGAATTGAAAGTTCAACCCGGTGACCGAGTAGCTCAGTTAATTTGCGAAAAGATCGAATACCCCGAACTCCAAGAAATGAATTCGCTGGATTCCACCGAGAGAGGAGAAGATGGTTTCGGATCTACCGGTATGAACGAGATTGCAAAGAAGTAACACTCACCACCAAACATTTACACTACGCTCTTGTTCGTCAGCAGTATTTTATTTCTTACTAAGTTATTATTAACAGAATCATAGAAAAAATTCAGATATGACACACTGTTTTTACGGATCTGCGAATTAATTTTTCTTTTTAAAGATTGAATAAAAATCTTTGTCATTATTTGCTACCTAATTCTTCTATTTACTTAACCAACACTCTATGGTAGGTGTAAGCTGTTCAACGGCAATTGCTTTAAAGTTATAATTACCGGGAGTTATACAACTGTTTTTACCTTTACGCATGGTTACAAACAAATAAGGTCCGAATTTATAAACATATGGAAAAACTTTATTTATAAGGTTACGTTCATTATTTTAGTAGAGAACCAATATTCATATTTTCGACATTGGTACCAGCACAGTTATTGCGAGGGGGTTTTGACAAGGTTTTGAAATTGTTTGAAATCTCATTCTCTGTTGAAGTATTTTCAATACAGTATTTTATTCGTGATAATCTTGACGAAAAATGGTCTGGTCTTATAAAAAAACTATCAGCCTATCTTTTTGAGATCGTGAAGAGCAATAATCTGTAACGCTATGAATCATAAAACTATTTTTCTTTAGATCAATTGCAGTATTTTCTACGAAAACGTGTGCTTCAATGCCAATAGATTCTAGAGGTTAACCACAGCAAAGAGGTGAAAGTTGTTTGTAAACCTAAATATATTAAATAAAAATGTCAAGTTATTCATCTTACACTCGCGAGTCTTAAAACGTGTGCTCCATTTATGTCCAATTATGAGTTTTTTATTTGAAAAAACCGCGATTTTGTAACTATATTCTATGAGAACATTGTTTTTATTTTTATTATACCATTAAGCCATTTCCCTTTCGGGGTAGGCGTGACTTGCTCGGTTGGAAAATAGTAGTGTGTATATGGGTATATAGGTATAAGGTAGGTAGGTATATAGGTATGAGGTAGATAGGTATATAAGTGTTAGGTATAGGTATTTTAGATTGATCTGGAATTATCGTGTTATTTATTTAAATGACACGTTTATTCCGCAACACTGCTCCGACCCAGGTTGCTGATCAATCTCTCTAGCGATCACCCCAAGTGAAGAGCCTCACAAAATTGTTATGTATGGTTCTCCACTTGGGCCCATTAGTATCCAAGGTCTTTGTTTCAGGCGTCATTCATTCTACTGTCACTCTGTTTACAAACTATTTGTCGCCACACTTTTCTTTCCTGGCATACTACTCTAGCTTCCTTCACGTCCATGCATTTTTTCATGCAAGCTCTTGTGTTTCTATGGCTTCTTATGTCTCTACGGATTAATGTCTCATTTACAGATTCTAACCATTCTTTCGACGGTCTACCTCTGGGCATTCTGCCATTTACTTTACCTTTATACACTTGTTTGGTCAGTCGTTCATCTTTCATTCTTTGAAGATGTCTGAACCGTCTTAACTGATTTCTTTCCCATATGTCAACTAGTGTTCCTCCTGTACCACATTCTTTGAGGATTGTCTCGTTTCGGACTTTGTCCATCAGTGTTTTCCCGCATATTATGCGCAGAGGTTTCATGCCGATCGCGTTAATTTTAATCCTGTCCTTTTCTTGACAGGTCCATGTCTCGCTACCGTATAGTACAGTCGGTACGAATATAGAATTATGTATGGCCATTTTAGCTTTTTTTGATATGTTTTTATTTTTTAGGATGGACCCTGCTCTACCGATAACCAGCTTACCCTTATTTATGCGCCTATCTAACTCCCCATCTATTTTCCCGTCGCTAGTGAATAGACTACCTAGATATACGTACTTGTCCACTTGTTCTAATCTCTCATCATTTAGAGAATATCTAATCCACGTACCTTGACTGTTTGGAGATTTACACCTTCTTCGTCGAAGAGTGCAGTTCTTAGGCACTTATCCATGAATATGATAAATAGCCACGAGGACATAACGCATCCTTGTTTCACGCCTTGCATAATATCGAACCAGTCGCTCAGTTCCCCATTTACCCTTACAACTCGCTTTACTACCTGTATATATCGTTTTTATTGCTCTTAGGAGCCCTCCATTTACCCCGTACTCTTTAAGGACTTCCCAAAGTTTATTTCTATTTACTTTGTCGAATGCTTTTTATAGGTCAATAAATGCACAGAAAACTTTCTTTCCTACTCTCAAGCTTT
>CAKNYM010048051.1:90581-102045 GCA_932195095.1 Andricus curvator
ATATATATATATATATATATTCAGGAAAGGTGTAGCAGGCTGTCGAGAGAACGTGCAATTGACAGGTGCGTCTGTAAAGACGCTGCAGCCCATCAGCGCGTCCTGTCAATGGCCTGGATTGACTACCAGAAAACTTTCGATGACACATAGTGAGATGCGTGGAGAGATTGATGGCCCTTTGGAAAACTAGATTTACTATCTCGTCTGGAAATTGTCGGGTGACAACGAACAATGTCACCTTTCAGGGCGATACCATGAACCCTCTGCTCTTTTGCATTACACTTCTGCCTCTATCTTTCGCACTGCGAAGTTCTCCTGGATACTTCGAAGCAAACTTCAGTGTGCTTTCAATATCGTCTGGATTTTTGGAACTTTGGATTAGAGAAGTGTGCCAAGATTCATCTGAAGAAAAGGAAAGATTACTGGCGTTCCCAAGGACCCTGAGCTTGTGGATATAAGTGTTATTAGACATCTTAATACTTGAGAGACCTATACATGCCTGGGCGTCCCTCAAAGCCGCATTCAGGACGTAAGATCAGTGAAGGAGTCTCTCCGAAGCAGATACAAGCATCTTCATCGACATATTTGGTCTTCAAATCTGTCAGCGTTGAACAAAGTATCCGCGGCTAACATGCTTGCCGTCCTGGTTCTACTCTACTTGTTTGAGGTGGTTCAATAGACGAAGAACGAGCTCACGGCTCTTAATATCGCCACACGTAAGATCATGCATATGCATAAGAGCTTGCATATCCATTCTTCCGTTCCGCGATTATACATGTCACGCCGTCAAGGCGGACGTAGACTTCTGAATCTCCAGTGTTTTCATAACCGAATTGTTCTAAGTACAGTTTACATCGTTGCAAATGGCAGAGATCCTCTCCTAAAAATGGTCAAGAATCACGAGATGATTGGCAAAGGAGCGTTCCTTTACAAAACCGCGGAGCATGCGGCCGAAACCCTTGGCCTGAATTTTAACATCAGAAGTGAGGAAATTGCATTACTCCATCTAAAGTCGGCGTCAAAAGTACGCGACCCTCACTTTGATTGCTTTCAAATCGTTCAAAAAAAATCGCAGAAAATTCTGACCAGGTACACGTGAAAGCTTAAAGTCTCCCGAATTGAACGATATGCATATTGTTGTTCTAAAAAATTGTTTGCGAGAGCGCTGATGTAAAACGTGCCAGAAAAAACAGGATTTTGAGGCACTTTTTTTAAGCCTCGACTTTCGAGGCTTCCCAAAACGTACTGGAAGTCTTGGAAAATCTGAAAAAATTCACAGACACTCCTTAAGGTGTTTAGAATGCAACGCAGTTTTCTAAATTTCGAAATATGAAATTGTTTACTAATTACAGACCATTTTCCACAAACATATCATCTTGGAAGGAAATAATGATAGGAAGTTGTTTTGGCTTAAAATGTCCAGTTTTCTAACATGATTCAAGTACACTTTGAAAAAATGAAATTAGATCAATATATCGCGAACAAATGCTTCAGGAATATTTCATGATTTAATGAGAGTAGCCACCGTATAAAAAGTGTTAGAAAAAAAGTATCTATTTCACTACAATAGGGACCTCATAAGCAGGGGGATACCGGCTCACTCGCAGGTCAACAGCTGGGAGGGAAAAAGGCAGGGGCGTCTCAATATCTTAAAGTTCTCATAGTACGGGGCCCTGGGATTTTTTTAAATACGACTTTTGCCATTGATAAACAAATAATTGTTTATAACAAAATCTTGTTGCCACTTTTGATTAATTTTTGGCTATTTTTTTGTACTTTCATGGCATAGAAGTGATTGTAATTGATATAAATATATGTAATATATTTTTTTTAGTGCACAAATAGTTTTTCAATCATTGTTTATAACAAAATCTTACTGTGACCAATTTTGATTAATTTTGGGCCATTTTTTAGTACTTTCGTGGCATAGAACTGATTGTCATTGTACTTTTTGAATAATTTTCTGGCAAAAAAGTGATATTAATGCATTGAAAATGTGCAACATGTCTTTTTTACTGATAAACAAATAGTTTTTCAACAATTGTTTCTAACAGTATCTTTTCATCAATAATTTCTATGCACTCAAATCTATACTTACCTCCAGGATACTTGTAATTCGCAGAGAATGTTCTATAAATTGTAAATAAAATGCTACGACCATTTTTTTTGCATTAAAAATGAGAACAATAACTCACAGGCCCGGTTATATGTCTTTCTCACTCATGAAGAAGCATAAATGGAAAGGAATGCCAGAAAATTACTCAAAAAGTACTTAAAAGCTGTAATGGTCAGATTTTGTTGAAACAAATTATTAAAAAAATATTTGTTTATTGATAAAAAATATATTACATATACTTATATCAATGACAATCACTTCTATGCCACGAAAGTACTAAAAAATGGCCCAAAATTAATCAAAATTGGTCACAGTGAGATTTTGTTATAAACAACGATTAAAAAACTATTTGTTCACTAAAAAAAAATATTACATATATTTATATCAATTACAATCACTTCTATGCCATGAAAGTACAAAAAAATCGCCAAAAATTAATCAAAAGTGGGAACAACAAGATTTTATCATAAACAATTATTTTTTTATCAATGGGAAAAGTCGTATTTAAACAAATGCCAGGCCCCTGCCTTTTTCCCTCCCAGCTGTTGACCTGCGAGTGAGCCGGTATCCCCCTGCGAGATATTGATCTAATTTCATTTTTTCAAAGTGTACTTGAATCATGTTACAAAACTGCACATTTTAAGCCATAAAACAACTTCCTATCATTATTTCCTTCCAAGATGATATGTTTGTGGAAAATGGTCTGTAATTAGTAAATAATTTCATATTTCGAAATTTGGAAAACTGCCATGCATTCTAGGAACCTTAAGGAGTGTCTGAATTTTTTCAGATTTTCCAAGACTTCCAATACGTTTTGGGAAGCCTCGAAAGTCGAGGCTTAAAAAAAGTGCCTCAAAAACCCTGTTTTTTGGCACGTTTTACATCAACGCTCTCACAAACAATTTTCTAGAACAAAAATATACATATCGTTCAATTCGGGAGACTTTAAGCTTTCACGTGTACCTGGTCAGAATTTTCTGCGATTTTTTTTGAACGATTTGCAAGCGATCAAAGTGAGGGTCGCGTACTTTTGACGCCGACTTTAGATGCTTCACTTCTAAAAACCGAAGTAAGGAAAGCAGAGGTTGAAAAATTTCACCAACAGCTACTCGACAAGAAAATACACGGAAACTTTCACGAAATGTAGAAAAACAGTCCTTATCGAAGGGGTAAACTTTTGCTTTCCACAGATCATCAGGGCTTAATTCAGGTACATACATTAGAATTGTGTAAGGTTAAGTCCGAGACGTTAGGTGCTGTCACTTGCCTGATTGACAGGTGCTATGTCATTGGGCGGAGAAGAAGAATCTGCTGGATTCAAGAATGTAATAAAACGGATTAAATAACCATGAACTCAAACTCCGAACACTCAGCGAGACTCTCTAGCACTAGGACATTCTGTTATTGCCTCTATAGTTGTCAAACAACGTCAGCTGTTACCTCACTGCTTCCCTAACATACTGGGTATGTACCATAGAGTCCGCAGTCTGAGACTTCTCGCCAAACCACTAGATGGAGCGTCAATGTCTTTTTGGGACTTTTTTCCTGTGTGGACGCTGGGCATAGTTTTCCCGCTAGTCAGTTCTTGTGCAACTTCTGAGTTAAGTACATCAGACTAGTGATACTTACGTATTCTATTTCAAAAATCAACTAGAAAAGAAGGCTGGATTCACCGAAATTGATCAGCTTTATTTAAAACCAAGGAAAATCACGAAGAGGATTTCCCCGGCTACACGCGTGAACTGTAAATAAGGTGGGTGCCAGTTTTCCTTCCGTCTCGGCATCGTTTGTAACATTGTGTAAGGTCGGCATTTGTTTTGAAAAACTTTGATTTCTTTTCTTTTATTGTTTTATTTCGCGATCAATTGTAATGAATTGTTTTTATTTTAATAAAATCTAAGTTTTACTTGCCGTTATGTCTTATTTAAATAAAACTGCAATTTTCATGATTTGAATTTAAAGTTTGTTTCTCCTGAACTCCGAAACTAAAGTAATGATGTCTGCCGTTTTCCTTTCGCGCTTAAAATGTTGAGTTAGTTTCATTCCGAAGTTCAATAATTCAAACGATGATGTTTGCCATTTTCCGTTCACGCCTGATATGATGAGGTACTTGTATTCTTCTCTGTTTATGTTTTCAAACAAGGATATTACTCTTGAATAAATTCATGATGTTAGATATTTAATCTATTCTTGTCTTTATTGTCGAAAACATGTATTGTTGCGTTGCAACACAGAAATCGTGCGGGTGCGAATCAGGCCCGAAGTATAGTATCGAATCCACCGGAAAGTGGAAGGAAAGAGTGAGAGAGACGGAGAGTGAGTGTACTGGCGCGCGAACGACGCGACGTTGGCGTCCCGCTCAAACACACAGTTCGTATCGACTCGTCAATCTGAATACACGGTCCGTGCGGAGCTCCCTCGGGTCCGGTCTCGACTTCCACACGAAGTCAAATTCGCCACACGCGAAATCTAATTAATCGTGCCTCACGATGGCAGTTAATTTTCCAAACGAAAATCGATTCCAAACGAATCAACAAACATAATCAAACCGAGAACTTATCGAGGTGCGGGACGCCAACGCCGATCGTCTGAACGGAAGTTCTTTTGTTCGTCGGAACGGAAATTTCTTTGTTGGTCGGAATGGGAATTTCTTTAATTCGTTGAATTTTCGTCTTAATTGAATTCCTCATGTAAATGCCCTTCTGTTTCTCGTGCCTTTAATTGAATAAATCAGGGTTTTTTATGCTGCAAGGCTTTTTCCCACAATTCGGAGTATATTAATTATCTACCTAATCTTATCAATAAGTGCAGTTTAAGATTAAGTGATTTTTCGGAGATTTTCAGGAAACGTATCCAGCTAAGAAACATCAAAATATAAACAAGTCGCTGAGCCACCTACGGCAAGGCGACCACGACAAAACATGGTGCCTCCTGTGAGGTTTTGATTTTCCTCACTATGAAGTTCGGTTGGCGTCTCGCACACGTGGGTTTCGGCGGGCTTCGACGCGAAACTAAGATTCTCCATTTCCGGGTTATGTTGCGCGCGCATCGGGTCGTTACAGCGAAACTTCGCGAATAAAGGAGAACACAGACGAGTGCTTCTCTAACAAAGGAACACGCCATTCGACATCGAACATTCGAAGACTCGACATCTATTCCACATCAGAGTTACAATGGACATCGTCGCTCCCGCAACGGGACGCCTCAACGCCCAGCCGGCTTCAGCACAGAAGTAAATTAAGATAAGTACTCTTCCTCTTCTGAGTTTTTATAAAAATGTTTTGGTTGCAAAAATTTTTCACTCTTTGTGCGCGATAGTGATTTTATTCGATAATTTTAAAATCAGAGATTCGACTCGATAATGCCACGCGGGGGTGATTCATTTTTCGCGGGAATTAATTCATTTTACGCGATAGTTATTCGTTTGCCGCGAATCTTCATTGTTCCAAGTGAAGGATTGGAACTCGTAATGATTTAATTTCAATTTTAATTCGACGATTTTGAATTAATTATTTCTCGCGATAGTGATTCATTTTTCCAAAATATAATCAGAAGTCAAACTGATTTTAATTTAATAATTTCAATTCGACGAATTTGAATTATTCACGCCACGCTTTAATTTTAATTCAATAATTTGGAATTACTCATTTCACGTGGTAGTGCTTCGGTTTTCACGAAGATTCATTATTCCAAAATCAAATTGGAATTCATAACGATTTTAATTTAATGATTTTAATGGAACAATTTTAATTCAACCATTTAATTAGACGATTTCGAATTAATCATTTTACGCAGAAGTGATTCGGTTTGTGCGAGGTTTTCCTTTTTCGAAATGGAATTAGGATTCACAATGATTTTCATTCGATAATTTTAAATTTATGGTGTCGAATTTGGAAATTTCTGCAATTTTTCATGTCTCATGGTGTCTTTGTAAAAGAGACTTGTCTAAGCAAACTTGTTCAATTTATATTGGGGCGGTTAATGGGTTATGCACTGTATCTAACGATTACATTAAAGTAACATTCTGTTCAAACAGTCTATCGTGGCAGGAGGGTCAGACGTTCTCGTAGCGTCTGCGAAGGCTTCTTGCAATGTCGTAAAATTGGATAGACTTCTTGAGCGTTTTTGGGCAATAGAAGATTTTGATCACGAACCTTTAAAATCTCGTGATGACATGTCTTGTGAACAATATTACGGCTCCCTTTTCGAGATAGTAAATTCAAGTTAGGTGAATCTAGAAATCAAGCACTAAAGCGTTTCTACGCGCTTGAAAGGAAATTTGAAGCTAATGCACAGTTAAAATCGGAATATCATTGGGTAATGGAAGAATATATTTCATTGAATCACATGGCACTGTGTGATGACGCTGGCGAAGGATGCTATCTGCCTCATCACGCGGTTATTAAAAACTCTAGTGAAACAACTAAGGTTAGAGTAGTTTTCGACGCATCAGCTAAAACTTCGACGGGAATTTCACTGAATGAGGTTCTTTTGGTGGGTCCCACGATACAGAATACAATTTTTGAACAAACTCTTCGATTTCGAACACATACTTATGTCGTTACCGCTGACATCGAAAAGATGTCCAGGCAGGTCCTGGTTCATCCAGATGATAGGAACTTTCAGAAAATTTTGTGGTATTACCAAGAGAAACTTAGGACGTTTCAATTAAACACAGTGACGTTTGGGATGGCCTGTGCTCCATTTCTCGCAATTCGGACATTACACCAACTTGCTCGCGATGAAAAAAAGGACTTTCCACGTGCCAGTAAAATTCTGTTGCACGATTTTTACGTCGATGATTTGGTTTCTGGTGCCAATTCAATCGAGGAAATTTTGAGTATTCGTGGTGAAATGATCGAACTGCTGGCTCGTGGTGGCTTTGTCATTAGACAATGGGCATTCAATCATACTTCTGTCCTAGACAATATCGATAAGAAATTTTTTAATTTAGATTGTGTTATCAAAGAAAACCCCATTCAAAAAACTCTCGGAATCATTTGGGATTCTCAACGCGATGTTCTCACCTACACGGTACGAGCGATTGAAGCTCAAAACACTTCCACTAAAAGGAAGCTCTTATCTGAAATTGCAAAAATTTTCGACCCTCTTGGTCTTTTGGGGCCCGTAAGTCTATATACTAAAGTGCTGATACAAGATTGTTGGAAATCTAAAATCACTTGGGATGAATCGCTTCCTCAAGGCATTCATACCAAGTGGAAAGCATTGATCGATCAGCTTCCATGTTTACAGAATTTTTCAAGGCCTAGAAATTTATTGTGTGAAAATCCAGTAGAGATAGAAATCCACGGATTTTGTGACGCATGTCTTCATGGTTATGGGGCATATCTTTTCGTTAGGTCGTGCGATTCAATGGGTATTGTTACAGTCAACTTGGTTTGTAGCAAGTCTAGGGTGGCTCCGTTAAGTGGTGTCACGATTCCACGGTTAGAACTTGGTGCAGCTGCGGTTCTCAAAAAAACTTTACGTCGAATCGAAAGCTCAATTCGAGTTTCCAATAAAGAAAGCAATCCTCTGCTCAGATTCCACCATCGTACTGTGTTGGTTAAAAAGGGCTCCTCATCTGCTGAGGATATTCGAAGCAAATAGGTCGCAGACATTCAGAATCTAGGGATAAAGTTCAGTGGAGACATGTCCGGTCTGAGGATAATCCTGCGGATTCTCTTTCTAGGGGACACGTACCATCAGATTTTATCAAGAATTCACTTTGGACTACAGGTCCCAGCTGGTTAGCTTATCCGGAAAAAGAATGGCCTAGTTTGGTTGAATTACCCGAGATAGAAGTGTTTGGTATAAAGAAGGGTATTTGCTTGCTTCTTTCAGGCACTTGTGATTATATCTATTCTCGCGTTTCGCCATTCCAACGTCTCACAAGACTAGTTGCTTATTTCCTACGGTGGAGAAATTTGAAATCACAAAGAAATCGTCCATTATCTTGTCAGGAAATCCTAGATGCCGAACGTCGGTTAGTAGCAATGATACAACGAGAAAGATTCTCAAAGGAAATCAAACTTCTTACCGCTGCTCGAGAACCAGCTCCGAGCAAAATCGCGGTCGCGGATAGGAAGGCTACTAAATTCGATGAGTTGAATCCGTTTATCGATGATAATCATCTAATTCGTGTGGGCGTTTGATTGAAGAAAGCCGATCTAGTTTACAATCAAAAACATCCTTTGTTGTTACCTAGCAAACATCCAATTACGGATATCATCATTCGCGAATGTCATGAAACTAACATGCACGCTGGCATTCAATCAACGATATACACGCTTCGAGAGAAATTCTGGATTCTAAACGGGAAAAATCAGGTTAGGAAAATTGTTCATCAATGTGTCGAATGTATTCGACAACGACCTAAAATGATGCAAGCTCAAATGGCAGTCTGGCCTGAAACCAGAGTAACAGAAGCTCCGGCGTTCAGTCGTACAGGGGTAGATTTTTTCGGTCTGATTCTCGTTAAAGAAAAGAAATTTCGCAATAAGAGTTTTCTCAAAACTTATGGGTGCGTTTTCATTTGCATGGTATCCAAGGCGGTACATATCGAACTTGCGACTGATCTTTCAACTGAGGGTTTTTTGGCCGCTTTGCGTAGGTTCATTGGCCGAAGGGGGGTACCAGAACACCTCTATTCGGACAATGGTACTAATTTTGTGGGTGCCAATAAAGAACTTCGTGAGATTGACAATTTATTCGACACGGAAGAATTTTGCATTGTCCAAACGAATTGAGTGGCTCTTTCGGCGGATCCTAACGATCCTGTAGCCTTGACTCCCGCTCTTTTATTAATAGGTCGACCCTTCAATTTTTTACCAGAGAAACATCTCGTTTCAGTTTCAGAAAATAGATTGTCAAACTACAACTTCGTTACCAAGGCTCGACAAGACTTCTGGAAAAAATGGTACAAAGAGTATTTAAACGAATTACAAATTCGCCAGGAGTGGAACAACTCCACTTCCGAGCTGAAGGTTGGGTCAGTAGTCATCTTGATGGATGAGAAACTAGGATGTGCCAGATGGCCGCTGAGTGTAATCATCGAGGTCTTTCTAAGGAGCGACGACATCACCAGGGTTGCATCTGTGAAGACAGCGAGCGGAATTTACAAGCGCAACATAACGAAGTTATGTTTACTACCGATCGCGTGATCGTATTCAATAGCTTAGCTTTAACGCGTTGAATTTAATTCAAACCTCCTTCTGATTCATTTACTTTAAAGATATTTAATTTAACTCGTTAAACTCGTTAGTTTAAAAAATAAAAAAATAAAGTAAAAAATATAAATAAAAAAAATATATAAAATAAAAGAGAAATAATTATTTTTAGGTAAATTGTTCTGTTGGATCGTTACTTTATAGGGATAATCATGATTCTAATCAACGGAGCAGTCTCTCCAAAGGAATCTGACTTCATCGTTATAGTTGTTAGCGAACAACTTTCAAGTAAACCAAAGAGTTGTACAAATTCACATAGTATTCCTCGATATGTATATTATTTATTATTCAAATCCTGATCTTAGTTTTAAGGCTGATTGTTTATCTACGTTTTCACCTTCATTATCTTAATATTTAATTCTGCTTCATTTCGTTGTATTTAATTCAACTAATCTCGCAGCTTTCGCCGGGAGTATGTTGCGCCGCAACACAGAAATCGTGTGGGTGCGAATCAGGCCCGAAGTATAGTATCGAATCCACCGGCAAGTGGAAGGAAAGAGTGAGATAGAGACGGAGAGTGAGTGTACTGGCGCGCGAACGACGTTGGCGTCGCGCTCAAACACACAGTTCGTATCGACTCGTCAATCTGAATACACGGTCCGTGCGGAGCTCCCTCGGGTCCGGTCTCGACTTCCACACGAAGTCAAATTCGCCGCATGCGAAATCTAATTAATCATATGCCTCACGATGGCAGTTAATTTTCCAAACGAAAATCGATTCAAAACGAATCAACAAATATAATTAAACCGAAAACTTATCGAGGTGCGGGACGCCAACGCCGATCGTCTGAACGGAAGTTCTTTTGTTCGTCGGAACGGAAATTTCTTTATTCGTCGGAATGGGAATTTCTTTAATTCGTTAAATTTTCGTCTTGATTGAATTCCTCATGTAAATGCCCTTCTGTTTCTCGTGCCTTTAATTGAATAAATCAGGCTTTTTTATGGAGTATTTTAATTATCTACCCAATCTTATCGATAAGTGCAGTTTAAGATTAAGTGATTTTTCGGAGATTTTCAGGAAACGTATCCAGCTAAGAAACATCAAAATATAAATAAGTCGCTGAGCCACCTACGGCAAGGCGACCACGACACAACATGTATCAGCCTTGCTCGGAAATCGTCCCCACGTTTTCCCTCTCCTAAGTTGTCGGGATTGAACTAGTTTAATTCTTCTTTACACAAAAAACAATAAATTCTAAATTCTCAGTGGCGTCTCCACAGGCGCCTGACGTCCGGCACCAGACATTTGGTCTGGTCTATTTTTCCAAAGTTTTCAGGTCGCGGATTAAAGCGAATAACCACGTTGAGCTGTCAAGTAACGGGTAAGTAAATTATTTATTTCATTAAAAATCCCGTTACAAAATGGCGGCCAACGTGGGGCCCACATCCTGAGCAAGATTGAAAATTTTGGTTTTGTGTGAAAGGTTTAGTGGGGGGACATGGCCTCTAGTGGATACCCCAGTTACTCGCCGTAGTGGTGATAGTATTGGCCGGCCAAACGATTTTTTTTCGTCTAATATTGGCTTGGTATCTGTTAATGGAGATGGGTTACCTTACCAATTAGCACAACCCACAGGGTTCTCCACAATCGGACCAAACGCAATGTCTGGGCAAAATTTCCCCACAACTTTAACTGATCCATCAGTTACTTGTGCTGATACTCTGGTAAAAATTAATTTACCTCATTCAGCCAACGCTACGAGATTTCTAGAGACCCCAGTGAGTAGGTCCACTATGCAACCTTCGGCTTTTAGTGTTTTGAACACAGTGTCTGGTGGTCGACCGTCAACTTCGGTTGATTATTCTTCAAGTCAACCGCCCGGAAATTTTATTGAATTTGATCCTCCCATTCCGGAGAACAGAACCCCGTCAGTAACCCAGATAGCAAAGTGCGCGCACGGTGCGTCGCACCACGCGCGGGTTTTCTCGCACGACGTGCGCGCAGGGGATGACACAGCTGCGTCCTCATATGCGTGACAGGTGTGTCGCACGTCGTGAGGGTCGCATGTCATTTGTGCTGGTGCGGGTATGGTGCGTGCACACATTTAGGATTTTTGGAGGGTATAGAGGGTATATTTGTTGTTTGAATAATAAAAGAAAAACAAGATTGAACCGAAATT
>CAKNYM010048051.1:102055-131665 GCA_932195095.1 Andricus curvator
TTGTTGTTTGAATAATAAAAGAAAAACAAGATTGAACCGAAATTAACGGGTTTTAATTATTCCAAACAGAAATAGGCTATTTATATCGGTTTTCACGTTTCTCAAAGTTTCAGCGAAAGATATTGATTATTTTGAGCAAACAGGCAAATGTCGTAAGCAAAAAATGCCCTTAACGATACTAACATTAAAACGCACTCATTTACGCACGTTTGTGCTAATCTTCATCTGTTTCAATATGGTCTTCGTCGTCGTCTCCATCAACACCGGCATCATCGATGTCGTCTTCCTTCTCGCTCTCACCTTGATTTTGCTCGACCTCAGACCTTCCAAGCGTTGGGTGAAGTGATTTTCTGTAACATGAATTATTTTTAATCGATAAGTGACGAGTCTTAAAGTATATTTTAAATAATTTTAAATTGTTTAAACAATTTTTTCTTCTGTAAATCGTGAAAAGTTATTATCTTTCGGAATAAATTGTACAAACTTGAGGAATGTCAAGAGTATTAGTTCTTGTTTAACTTATTTGGTAATTATTCAAACAATTTTTATTAGTTTAAACAACTTTTTCTCCCTAAAATCGTAAAAAGTTATTATTTTCCGGAAAGAATGACACAATTAAAGAATGTTGAAAGCAATATATTTTTGAAGGATGTTTGGTAATTATTTAAATAATTTTGATTTGTTTAAACAATTTTTTACCCTTGTAAAGCGTGAAAAATTATTACTTTCTGGAATTAACGACACAATCAAAGGAATTTAAGAGTAATATTTTTTTCTACAGAATATTTAGCAATTTTTTTAATAATTTCAATTTTTTTAAACAATTTTTATTTGTTTTAACATTTTTTTCTCTGTAAATCGTGAAAAGTTATTCTTTTCAGCAATTAATGACACATCGAATTTTAAGAATAATAAACTATTCATAACAGACTGAAAAAATGGTTTATATTATTGATTATTAATTGTTTAAATAATTTCAAAAATCTTAAACAAAAAATATTTTTAAAATTCGTTAATTGTGTCATTAATTACTGAAAAGAATGAATTTCCACGATGTACCGAGAAACAATGTTTTAACAAATAACAATTGTTTAAGCAAATTAAAATTATTTTAAAAATTGCTAAATATCCTGTAGAACAAAAATATTACTCTTAAATTCATTTAATTGTGTCAATTATTCCAGAAAGTAATCATTTTTCACGCTTTACAGGGGGAAAAATGGTTTTAATGAATCAAAATTGTTTAGGTAATTACCAAACATCCTTCAAAAATATATTGCTTTCAACATTCTTTAATTGCGTCATTATTTCCAGAAAATAATAACTTTTGACGATTTTAGGGAGAAAAAATTGTTTAAATAATTATCAAATAAGTTAAAAAAGAACTACTACTCTTGACATTCATCAAGTTTGTACGATTTATTCCGAAAGATAATAACTTTTCACGATTTACAGGGGAAAAAAACTGTTTAAACAAACATTAATTGTGTGTTGAAATTAAAAGCTATTGGGTGGAAATTATTCCTTAAATACTCCTTAAGAGGTGACAATACTTTAATTCACAAACAACTTATAACAAGTACTTCTTTCTTCATTTTTTTGAAATTATTTTTCCGGAAAACAAACAAACTGCGGGGGGTTTATCACCAAAAATCGAATTTTTAAATGTATAAATTTGGACCGCCCTAGGGGGGTATGTACAAAAATGAGTTTATAATGATGAATCATAAAATTAATGAATTTTTAGCAAATCAATTAAACATTCAAGCAAGTAGTTAGATTTTCAACCGAAAAGAGATTAGTTTACGAGCAGTAAAATTACTTTTCCACCAAAAAGGTCGAATTTTAAACAAAATGTATGATTTTTTAACCAAATAGTTAAATTTCTAACCAAAAAAGGTAAATTTGCACTGAAAATCAAATAATTACATTTTAATTGAAAAAACAAATTACCAAAAAGTGTTTTCCAGAAAATACTTGAATCTTGAACCAAAGAAATGAATTTTTAACTAAAATGCTGAATGAATTTTCTGAACTATTGTTTATTAATACAATTAAAGTAATATAATATTTGAAACTTTTTAAAAATGTTACAGTTATATTCAAGAATTAAAAAAAATGATACGTCCTGAAAAAGATACACTGTAAGAAATTTTTCTTGGAACTTTACCACACGTTTTTGTAATTATATTAAAACTTGTAAAATCACTTCCTTCAAAGTAGTGAAGTTACTAATTTGAAAAGAAAAAACATCACTTTCAGCGTAGTAGTTTTACAAGATTTTGTAAATTAACCTCTTTCAAAGTAGGAAATTATTTGATTGCCATTATTTTCTACTTTGAAAGAGGTTAACTTACATAATCTTGCAAAACTATTACGCTGAAAGTGATGTGTTTTGTGTGAGGTTATGTATGTATATTAAACTTCTTGTTGTAATTCAAAACAAAACTTTCACAAGTCATTTACACACCTAGTTCTATACATGAAAAATATTTCACTTACCGCAGACGAGATTAACACATAGTACTTGTCAAAATATCCTGACACGTAACGCCACTGATTATTGCACGATTCGACACAAATCGAGAGTAACGGGGGCCGCAGAGTCACAACACATGAAAATCCTATTATTAAATAAAATTTGTGTTTTTTCGCAAAACTAAACCGTGCGAAACCGACAACGGAAGTCGACAACAGCTGTTGCGGCGCGTCGGGCGATTAAGCTGTATTTACATGGAGACGATTTGGGAGCGTAATAGCGTTTCTCGCCAGCGCATTGTATAGGTAACAACTGTTACATACTGACGCTATGGAGAAAATGTCCCTAGATTATAAATGAGTTGATTGACAGCCCTACGATGGCAATTACGGTATAAAGATAATGTTGTTTGATTTATTTTGAAGCAAATGGCACATTTTTGGGAAATATCACACTTTGCTGTCAGATAATGTGAAGTATATGCTGCAAGAGTTGTGAGACTGCCAAATCCGATGATAGGCTAGAGAACCATTTTGCTCTTACGCCTTCGCCCGACAGATCAGCGCGCGAATTTTAAATCTTAAAGCTCCAAATGTGTAAATTAATTGACAAAAATATATTATATTTCATTGAGTATAAGTACTACTTGTATAACTGTTAGTTGAGCCTGATTGCAAGATTATTTGATTATATGTGTAGCCCTGAACAGTTTAAGGCGAGATAATTGAGCTAGATTTTAAATCTGAATTTATACTCGAATTTTAGATATGTTGTAATTAGTCATATCAGTATGTACACGAAGGATAATCCTTTCACTGAGATGAATTTCGAAATTCAAATCATTAGTAATTCTCTATAATTTCAACTCTTATAGCGCTGCAATTACTTTTCAGAAAAGCAACACAACAAAACATCAATTATGTGAGGTTATGTTGCAAATCTGACAAATACGTCGACATTTTGCTTTTACGCTTTACGCCCGACAGATCGGCGCGGATTTTAAATCTTGAAAACTCCAATTTTATATGAAGTACGCTAATTAAATTTTTAATCGAGTAATTGTGCAAAATGCATTGTTATCATTATAACAATTATCATTAGTGTGTTTAACAAGAAATTAAAAGACTATTTGTTCTTGGATTTATGTTCAGAAAGAGGATACATTATTTTTATATAGTCACTACCGCTTTAAAATGAGTTTTTTATTTTACCTGTTTCTATGAACTGTTTTTCAGATGAAGACTAGGTCAATGACTTGAAAACACGCAAACTCAACTTTTTTTTCTCTTAATGAATTGTGTTTTCAATATAATAGATATACTATAAACTTATCAAATATTGTTTAATCATATAGCGAGCGTCCACATATTACGTAACGTTAAAAAGGGGGAGAGGGTTAGTGCTTCGTTGCGATCTGCTATGCTGGGGCGGTGGGGGGGGGGATTTTTTCCCGATTACGTAACATTTTTAATTTATGAATTTTCTGCACCATCAACTTTGTATATTAAAATTTGCATATAAATAATTTTACCTCACCAGAAAAATTTTTTCTGAATGTTTCTAAACATTATTGATAGAAGAGAAAATTTTAATTGTAAATGATTGTTTAATAATGGGAAATAATTATGTTCTTAGGATTTCGCTACCACAATATAATTTGTAAACTTCCTTACATGTTTAAAGAGATAAGAAAAATCAAATGATGGGAAAAAACTTGTATTGAAGAATTCGATAAAAATTAGAAGCTTTTTAATTATGAAAAGTTTGAGATTACATTTTTTAAAGATTTCTGGGAAAATTTTAAATGGTTTAGGTTTTATTTTAAAATAATAACTTTAAGTTTTGAAGATTCAAAAATTTGCGGGAAAAGAATATGGAAGACTCTGAGACAATTTTCTTAATTTTTCAGGATTGTAAGGTAAACTGAATTTTTCAGGGTGTCAAGAGAATCAAATAATGTTCCTAAGTGTCATGCGAAAATTTTAAATGATAGTTTTGTAATGCATTCTGAGAGAGAAAATTGAGAAAGATTTCAAAATGTTTTAAATTATTTTCTATAATTTTTAAAAATAGTGTGAAAGATTGTAAAGAAAATTTTTGCAATTTTGCCATATTACATGTATGTATACCATTAAGCATAATTTTACCATTACATAATTTTAGAAAAAATGTGAGTAAGTTGAAGAGATATTCAGAAATGTTGAAACGATTCGAAAATAATTAAAACTTGTACAGAATTTCAAAGAATTTTATAAGGTTTCACGCAAATGGAAAAAGCTTTTTTTAGGTTCTCACGAAAAATTAAAATAATCTTTTATTTCGAAAAATTAATTTTATGAGGTTATTGGAATAAATTTCAAAACCTTTCAAAAGATTTCAAAAATTACCAAAGAAGAATATGAAAGATTTTAAGGCATTTTTTTTAATTTTGCAGAATTAAACAAAAATCAGGAAAAATTTGAATCATGTTTAAAGATTATAAGGTTTGGAAGGTCTGACAAGACTAAAAAAAAATTTTCTCAATATTCTTGTGAAAATTTCAAATACATTTTATTTTGAAGAATGAAATTTAAGAGAAAATTAAGAAAGATTTTTAAACATATCAAACGATTTCCTAAAATTTCCAAAAAGAGTGTAGAAGATTTTAATGTAAAATGTTTCAATTTGTTAAGATTGGAAAATAAGAAATAAATCGAATAAATTCAAGAAATATTTTGTTGAATTGAAGAGATTCAGAAAAATTAAGGAGATTATAAGGCAATTTTTGGATATTTTGAATTATTTTTCAACATTTTGAGAAAAATTCCAGTCAGTTAAAAATATTTTGCGGAGTTTGAAACGTTTCAAATAGATTTTCAATATTCAAAAACTTGGAAACATTTCCAAAAATTTATTAAATATTTCTTGATTTCTTTCAAACTTCTAAAAGCCGTAAACATCTTTGAAAAGGACTCAAAATTTTCCTGATATTTTGTAAAATCCTATAAAATGAAAATTTCTTTAAAACTTCTAGATTCTCTTTTGACATAACTGAAATATTCAAAAAAAATTTTTAATTTGATTAAGAATCTTATAAAAATTATATTTATTTACATTTACAAAAAAACTGATAATACTTATTTTCTTGTTCTCAATTCTCAGAATTGAATTTCAACTTGACTTTAAGTGTTCGAAAACATTTAACAAATAAACAGTTATTTGAAATGTGTATGTTATATTATTATTAATATTATTTTGTATTCTTTATGGTATTGAAAAAAGATTTAAATTGGTGAATTTCAATTAGTCTGATTAAAAAAATATATTGAAAAAGAATTCAGTATGTATGTATACCATTAAGCCTTTCGGGGTAGGCGTGACACTACCCGATTCGGGTAGTGTTTCTAGGTTGATAACTTGTAGTAAATAACTACAAGTGTGGGCTCACCACACCCACGATGTGCCAACAGCACTCAGTTTTCTTGAATGGTCACCCATCCAAGTGCTAACCGCGCCCAACGCTGCTTAACTTCAGTGATCTCACGAGAACTGGTTTTTTCAGCGTGGTATGGCTGTGTTACATCAAAATATTGTTTTATTATTTCTAGGCAATACTTCAAATTGTCTAAGGATCATTCTGTTGAATTTTAAAAATTCATTATGATCATTTGCATAACAATGATGAATTAATAAGTTGTATGCCCCTAATTGGAGCCTCATGTGTTCCTGTATGTGAAATTTAACCCAAAACCTCAGATTTTTTCTTTCTCGACGTAGGTACTCACGGACCGATTGCAAATACGGTAAAGCGATCAAACAGGAAAGCTGCTTACGGTAGAGGTTATGTTTTGGTATTGGGGCCTTTTTTTAACATGACGATTTTGAATTTGAAATTTTACATAATCTCAAACAAATTTTCGTTAGATTTTGAAATACTATTTACTTCATCATTTACTTCAAAATCAGACGTGACTATAAAAATAATGTATCCTCTTTCTGAACATAAATCGAAGAACAAATAGTCTTATAATTTCTTGTTAAACACACTAATGATAATTGTTATAAGGATAACAATGCATTTTGCACAATTACACGATTAAAAATTTAATTAGCGTACTTCATATAAAATTGGAGTTTTCAAGATTTAAAACCCGCGCCGATCTGTCGGGCGTAAAGCGTAAAAGCAAAATTTCGACGTATTTGTCAGCTTTTGCAACATAACCTCACATAATTGATGTTTTGTTGTGTTGCTTTGCTGAAAAGTAATTGCAACGCTATAAGAGTTGAAATTATAGAGAATTACTAATGATATGACTAATTACAATATATCTAAAATTCGAGTATAAATTCAGATTAAAAATCTAGCTCAATTATCTCGCCTTAAACTGTTCAGGGCTACAAATATATTCAAATAATCTTGCAATTCAGGCTCAACTAACAGTTATACAAGTAGTACTTATACTCAATGAAATATAATATATTTTTGTCAATTAATTTATACATTTGGAGTTTTTAAGATTTAAAATTCGCGCGCTGATCTGTCGGGCGAAAGCGTAAGAGCAAAATGGTTCTCTAGCCTATCATCGGATTTGGCAGTCTCACAACTCTTGCAGCATATACTTCACATTATCTGACAGCAAAGTGTGATATTTCCCAAAAATGTGCCATTTGCTTCAAAATAAAGCAAACAACATTATCTTTATACCGTAATTGCCATCGTAGGGCTGTCTATCAACTCATTCATAATCTAGGGACATTTTCTCCATAGCGTCAGTATGTAACAGTTGTTACCTATACAATGCGCTGGCGAAAAACGCTATTACGCTCCCAAATCGTCTCCATGTAGATACAGCTTTACCGTTCGACCGATTGAAAATTAAAGATGCATTTTTTAAATTTCTGAACAAATTTTTTAAACATTGATTTTAAATTACATTTTCAACTCAATTTAATGTTAAACTTGAAATTAAAAGCACAAATTAAAGTTATAAACATAAATAAATATGTAAAGTAGAAATTATACCAAAAATTTCATTTTTTTGTTTACTTAATTTCAAATTAAAATTGACAAAAGGCTAATTGAAATTATTTGTATAGCCGATTAAAGTTAGAAATTATAGTTTTAAAATAAATAAAATGCATATTGTACGTTGAAACTATACAACCATACATTCAATAATTCTTAATAATTTCCTAATTTCTTCTTATTATACAATCGGGAATGTTTTAATTTTTGTAAATAAACAATTTTTACAATATCAATTAATTCAATCTTTAATTATAATAATTATCAATATTTTTAAATTTTTTATTACAATAATATTAGTTTACTATACTACTATTATCAAAAAATGTGCTTATTACTTATATATCATGTATCTAATGACCCTCACAAAGTGCGACACACATGCGCCGCACATCGTGCCTATCACAAAGTGCGTCGCATATGCCTCGCACGTACGTGCCCCTCACAAAGTGCGACCCATATGCCTCGCACCCAGCACGCACCGCGTGCCCTGCATGCCGTGCGAGTAACGTGCCCCGCACGTTTGCTATCTGGGTAAATTCAGGCAGTTCATATCACAGTATCCTAACAGAATCCGTAAACCCAGTTGCGGAATTTTCTCAGCAACCCCAGCCGTTGGTTAACTCCACATTGTTTGGGGACCGATTTCACTACCCAGTACCGCCCACTCAAATGTATCAAACCAACCCTTTGGGTCGTTCGGGCGTGAATCAGTCGATGTGTAGCCATCGCATAGGGAGGCATAGGCAGAATGCTCTGGAGATAGACCGTAAGTGGAATTGATCATTTAATAGTGCCAGAGATAGTAGCGCAGATGAATTTCTAAAGAGAGTAAGCAAATGCCAATTAGGAAATGGCCTAGCTGGTGATAAAATACTAGCAGCGATGCCTAGTCTTTTAACTCACGGTGCTCTTGTTTAGTTTAGATTGGGTGTAGAGGACAAGAAATGGGTTGATTGGACAGGTTTTGTTGTAGCTTTTCGTAGGGGGTATGGTGGTATAAATTTCAAGTTAAAATTAAAAGACGAGATAAAAAGACGGACACAGTGTATTTTTGTAACGCTAGAGAGAGACCGTGGTTGACAAAGATAGAAAGAGAATTCATAGCGGATTGGTGAGTCGATGTTTCTAACGAAGAGTATAGCGTGTTCCTATCGCCTCGCACATTATACTTTGTTGACTCCTTCATGCTCGTTAGAACCAAAATTCAGTAGAGCTCATGCGTACCTTCACCGACTCAAAACGTGATTTTGCATTTTTCCATGGAGACAATGAAATCACGCCATTTATGATTTTGTTCTGAAAAGTATCGTTCGTGATTCCTGTGGACTGAGGGCTTTTCTTTTTGAAACTCGCGCCATGTTTTTGTAACTCGTCTCCGGCTCAGGCGCCTACGGCGCCCTTACCTATGACTCGTTACAAAAACATTACGCTCGTTTCAAAAAGGCCGTCAGTCCACACTAGTCACGAAATGTACTATTAGCTAATTAAAAAAATTACAATGTCATAGAACCAATTATAAACAATAAATTCAATTTACCTCAAAAAAACAATTTTGGAAATTCAAAATTGTGGTCCGATGAAAAAAATTGAAACGGTTACCGAAATTTTTTTTTTTTATTGGGAAAACCTCAAAAAAACAAAAGAGGCTCCCAATATTTAAAGAGTTATATTTTTTTTTAATTTTTGAAGAGCGAAACCGCAATAGTCAAACGACGGACAAAGTAGTAGTGACAGGTAAGAAGAACGTGAGTTATGTTGGAAGTATAGTACACAGTTTCTCATATAGAGAGCGCATTCAACTGCAATGAAAATAGCGCGCCAAGGCATTAGGAATTTAAAAATTTAATTAATTATATTGTGGTGTTGTGACAAACCTGTGTTTAAATTGCCAATTCTGCCATCTCTTTTATGTTCTGTTACATAAAATAAAATGTACATGTATATTTTTAATTTTTTCTGTAAAATCCCAACTGTCTTTAACAAAGGAGTGAGTCGTACCAGAAAATGGTTTTAGAGTTTTTGATAAAAATCTAGCTAAGTTATAAGTAGGTGATCCATTGGAAGACACTATCAATCTCCATTTTAGGTCCGGCTTGTGATCTTTAGGTAGAGCGTAAGCCTTGGCCACAACACTCCCGTGATTTTTTAAACGATAAGCTAAATTCTCATTTATATACCTTTTATTTTCCCATCTTGATATAATATCATTGCATTTATCTTCCATGGTTGGAACTAGGCTGGTGTTAACTTTTTTGTATAATATGTTGTTTTGTAAAAGATTTTCAACTTTTTTAATATAACCATCCCTATAGACCATTTTACCTATCGGAAAGTTTACTGCGCATGTGCAATGTACTTTCTGTTGCACCCAGTTGTTGCGATCATTTTTGCTCGTTGAACACAGTGAAAGCAATTTTCTTTAATTTTTAAACAATTGTGACGAGTTACCGAAAAAAATTTCAAAGTGAAAATGAATTTCAATGAAAAAGGAAGTTAGAGAGCGTACATGCGTTGTATTTACGGCTTATGTAAATGTAATAGTCGTATCAAAGCATGCAAGGAACATAACCTCTCTACTTCATATGTTTCTCGAAACCTTGTTTACAATACAGAAGTGGTCGTATTAGGAAAGAAGACTTCAAGAAACATTTTGAAGAGTGTAATAATAATTGCTTGAAATGTAAAACCTCTCAATTTCACCTCCTTTAAACTTAGCCATGATCCTTTATCAACTTGTGGATCGATGTCCCTTCCCTTTTCTATGCATTCCTTTAGTCCACAATTATATTGTTAAATATATATTAAATTATATTATGACAACTTATAAAAATAAATTACAGTAGCAATAATAATGTTGCATGCAAGCACGAAGAGTGCATTTTTGTTTTTATTACGTTTTCAATGTATTATGAACTTTATTTATCTGCAGTATTTTTGCATATTCTCAATTTTTCAATTTAATTTAATTCATATTTTTGACTCAAATTCAAAAATGTAAGAATATGCTTCCAAATTATATTTTTTTTTGTAACAGATTTGGTATTTTCCGAAAATTTCAGCCTTGCAACAACACACTATACAATAACTATTTTCTACCATTTTCTTCCCAAAACAACATCAATTTTATTTTAAAACAATTACAATACTCAAATCGTGTCTTTTACCTTCAATATTTATTGTAATCACAATAATATCATTAAAATTTGATAATATGAGAAACTTAACCTACTACAAACCTGTTTACAAGTTAACATTTTTTACCACTATTAGGTTGCTTCCGGCAACTCAACTACCATCTCAATTGAGCAAAACTATGTTTTTCTATCTCACACTTACCCAATTTCGCACCCGAAACATCATCTTCATTTAATTTCACTCCGACAAAAGGTACAGTTGTGTACATTTTTACGAAATATGCGCGCAACTTTCATTCTTCGCGAGAAACACATGGCAGCCGCACATGCGCAAATAAACTTCCGATAGTTAGGCAAAATGTTCTATTAGCTGCTACTGAAATATTACCTTTATCTGCTTTTAAAACAATTTTTTGTGATCATTTTGAAATTTTTTAACCGTTTCGGAAACTTTATTAGAATTATTAAATTTATCGATTTTAGTGTGGTTTGAAATTAAATCTGTGATCAATTTTCTGACATTTGTTTTTTGTTATCGTCTTCAACATTTTTTATACATTCTTCAATATTTCCAATGATATTATTATTATTATTATCGATTAGCAATTCGAACTCGAAAGTGCATTGTCTCATCTACCCGAAACCGCCACTCATCTCTATCCTGTGCATCCTCCATCCAGTTTAAGTAATCATGTCCTAGTTCTTTTAGATCAGCCCTTAAATTTTTCTCCCATCTGTTTCTCGGTCTGCCTAGAGGTCTCTTACCAGTCGGTTTCCCTCTTAAAACTTGCGCCACTGTTCTTGCATTGCCCATTCTTGCTACATGCCCCGCCCATTTTAATTTACGCGCTTTCATTACTCTATTAATATTTGCTGACCCGTAGAGAGCATGCAGCTCATCATTATGCAGTTTTCTCCATACATCAATCTCTTCGTCCCTCTTTGAACCATAGATTTTTGTAAGTACTTTATTTTCGAAAACTCTAAACCTATTCTCCTCTCCCTTCGTCAGCGCCCACGTTTCTCACCCGTACATGATGACCGGCATTATTATCGTTTTGTAAATTCTTACTTTGATGTTTCTAGATAGCGATCACGATTTTAGTAGCGTGTTTGCTGCATAATAGCACCCATTGCTAGCGTGCAGCCGCGTGTTGATTTCCTTTTTAATGTTATTTTCACTAGTTATAATAGACCCGAGGTATTTAAACTCGTTAACCCTTTAGATTTTCATATTTCCGGCCATTAGGTCCCCGCCTACATTACTTTGTTCGGATCTTACGACGGTCATATATTTTATTTTCGATTCGCTAACTTCCAAACCAATATCTTTGGCTTTTGTGATCAAGATTTCTGCATTTTTAGCTACGGTTTCTTTATCATCCCCTAGTAAGTCGAGATCATCCGCATACACAAGAATTTGTATTATCCCATTGAGGGTAGCACCGGTCGGATTCGCTTTTACTTGTCTGACCACGTGTTCTAAAACTAAGTTGAAAAGGGCGCACGAAAGTGCATCGCCCTGTTTCAGACCATCGCGGATCGAAAACTCTTCAGATAAACTTCCGTTTACACGTATTCTACCCCTACTGCTGCTTCAGCAAATTTCGATAAGTCTAACTAATTTTCTTGGTACACCCAAGAACTCTAGGATCCAGTACATTCGTGCGCGTATAATAGAGTCCTAAGCTTTTTTGAAATCGATAAATAGCTGATGTACTACTTTATTAAATTCCCATTTCTTTTCTAACAGTTGTCTAATTGTAAACATTTGATCGCTTGTAGATCGGTTTCGGTGGAATCCACACTGGTAATCCTCAATTATTTCCTCGGCAAAAGGAGTTAGTCTACTAAAGATTACATTGGACAGGATCTTATAGCACGAAGGCAGAAGTGAAATTCCCCGATAATTGTTACAGTTCGTTTTATTGCCTTTTTTAAAGATGGGAATAATAATAGAGGTATTCCATTCCTCCGGCATGCGTTCTGTTTTCCAAACTGCGCGTATTAATTTACAAATTTGCCTTGTGAGGCAAGGGCCTCCATTTTTTATCAGTTTTGACGGTAGGTCGTCGATGCCCGCGGCTTTGTTATTTTTCAACTTCTTTATAGCCATTTCTATTTCTACATCAATAGGATCATCAATTAATAGATCGGCAGTGTGGATTTCACCGAGATTACCTTCAACGGGGGCTTCGCGTACATTTAATAGCTTATCGAAATAGTTTTTCCATAAATTCAGTCTCTCTGTCGCATCGGCAACTAGATTGCCATTTTCGTCCCTCATTACTTCCGTTCTACTTTGAAAGCCATTCCTTATAAAATGTATTCCCCTGTAAATCTCACGCGGGTTGTATTGTTTATTATGCGTTTCTATTGCTAGTATTTTATTCTTTTCCCACTCCCTTTTCTTGGATCTATAAAGCCTATTTGTACTTTTAATAATCTCGAGATACTTCTTATGTGCTTGATCGTACTTATTTTGTAAACTAATTAGTTTGGCCTTCCGACATTTTTCAAACCAAATTTTGCACTCTTCGTCAAACCATGGTTTGCTTTTGGTTACTTCCTTTAAACCTATAGTAAGTTTCGCGGCTGTCTGTATCGCATTTTTCATATCGCTCCACAGGGTTTCCGAGTCCTCCTCGTAATTATCGTTATCGTCTCTCTGTTCTTGGAGAGCGTCGAAACTATTAAAAATCTCAACTTGATAATTTAATGTTTCTGTTCCTGTTTTAAACTTATCTATATTGAAACGAACTGTTGGCTCTGTGCGGCTTGTTTTCTTACTTAACACTAGCCTATATCTTAGTTTTACTATCACGAGAAAGTGGTCTGAATTTAAATTCGCTCCCCTATACGATCTTATATCGCGAATGTTTGTATGACGTCTTCTGTCAATTAGAACGTGATCAATCTGATTGTGAGTGATACCATCTGGTGATGTCCAGGTGGCCTTATGTATATTTTTATGCTTGAAATATGTGCTTTTGACAACGAGGTTCTTTGAAGCTGCAAAGTTTATTACTCTAGTTCCATTATCATTACTGACGTCATGCAAACTTTCCGACCCTATTGTAGGCCTATACATCGGTTCTTTTCCAATTTTCGCGTTGAAATCTCCCAATACTATTTTTGCGTCATACGTTGAGAACTTGTCAAAAACCTATTCGATTGTTTCGTAAAAAAGATCTTTAGTGTCTTCGTCTTTGTCCTCGGTGGGGCAGTGCACGTTCATTAACACCTGTTTGCTGAAATTACCCTTTAGTAAAATGTATGATAACCGATCGTTAATGAATTGCATGTCGATAACCGCTTGCGAAATTCGTTTATTAATGTGAAAACCGGTCCCCAGTGTGCGCCCCTTAGCTCCCCTATAGAAATGTTATCCTTAGAAATTCACGCATAATCGCCCGGCCAGCAGGTTTCTTGGAGTGCTATTAAGTCAGTACCGTATGTCTTTGCTATCTCAATGAGTTCGCTAAATCTGCCAGTATTTAGACTACGCGCGTTCAGAGTTCCCGCCCTTAGATATTTTACTGTAGTTTGTTGTTGTTGCAAGTTAGCCATGATAATTTCGTGGAAATCCGCACGTTAGGATCCAATTCCGATCGTAGGTGAGTCCACCGTCCCAGCAGTGATAACCCCCATACCTCTCTGGGTCTAAGTATGGGAGCTTTCCGACTTTGACAAGGACCGTGTCAACTTGTCGTCAGACACATTACAGTTTCATCCTCGTATCCTAACATCCCCCTGCAGGGCAGCGCGCCTACTGGCATCAATGCCGCTTTGGCCCTATACATGCGAATCATTCCACACATCCCTTGCGGGCAGTGTCATCGCTGCGGCGTCCAATGGGGCAGCAGGATTTTTCCCTTACAAGATTTTTAGTTTTGGTTCGGGTAGTGTTTCTAGGTGGATACACGCTGCACCTCAGCTTGCCAGAACCCACCCATTGCGTAGGAACGCGAATGGGTGAGTCCTCCCAAGCCATGGTTGTCGTGTACCTATTTTTTACCAGTGTGGGCTCACCACACCCACGACTGGTTCCTATCGGCTGTTCGCGACTGCTTATTTTTGTATTCGCAGTTAACCTTAGGGGCTGTTCAGCCTTACGGGCCGTTCCTCTATCCGCAACCTGAGGACGCGCTACTTAGTGGTGACAGGAACCCACCGAGCAGTTTGCAATGATATTATTAGATGGAATTTTGTTTGAGTTATAAGGAATACCAAATTTATTTCCCAAAGCCAAGGTTTCAGCTACCTCACTTGGAATTGTAACATTGGATAAATTTTTAAACCACTTACTTAATTTTAATTCTCTATATTTGTTTTCATTCTTTCAAAACCTATTTTTGAGTAAGTTAAATTTGTTGATGTGAACATCTGTCTGTTCATACTTTAGTCTATGTAAACTTTGTTCTTGTGATTTAAGGAAATTAGTAATTGGGCTATAAGTAATTTTTCTGTCCAGTCTATATTTTAAATAATTAGAAAAATGACCTAGTTTCTGAATCCTATCAACTATATTGCTGATTTCACAATTTAAAAGTTTTTTCTGATACGTTAATTTCACTTTTTGAAGTTTGGTGTAAATTTTATAATGAACGTCATTTAAATTAAATTTGTTAGTACTATTCTGTATATGAGCTGAAATTAGAGATTCTCTTCTACATCTAATGAGAAAGGTGCGTTGTTTTCTCAGGTGGACTAACCTCCGTTGAGTGTTGATCCAATCTCCGATGGCACGACGTGTAGTTGGACCGTATCTTATACGTATGAAATCCAAGTATCCCATTATCCCAGAACGTTATGGACCAATTTTTGATAAAAATAAACAACTTCTTAAAACAATTTTTAAGAAGTGAAATCTTTCTTCGATCGATTCAATTGTTACCTTAATAGGAACGTAAGTTCTATTATTTCGGTCTTACGATCAATTTGAATATAAAAAAACTAGGAGTATTCCGAGTCAATACTTTAATTATAAAAAGTTACATTCTCGCAACGTTTCGACCTCAATCTGTTGGTCATCCTCTGGCAAATTATACCTAATAAAAATTTTATAAACCTAATAAACCTAATAAAATGTTATAAACCTAAAAAAAAGAGGCTCCAAATATTTAAAGAGTTACATTTTCAAAAAAAATTTTGAAGAGCGAAAACGCAATAGTCAAACGACGGACGAAGTAATAGTGACAGGTAAGAACACGGGGGTGAAGCCAGCATAGGAACTTCCGGTAGCAAATCTGACTTCCGGCCCAGTTCGATCTGGGGTCCTTTCTAGGGAATTTGAAAATATTCAATTTGCGAAAATGTAGTGAACTTTGAAATCGTTAGTATGGTAGCACTGAAAACTGGCAGTTGAAAACATCATGATTGAAAGCGTTGAAAATTGACGCTATTTTTACCCAAATTCTTAAACTTCCCAATAAACATAATCGTGAAACCTTAACGATAATTTTTCAATTAACTCGAAAAGAATTACATGTAAAATCAAGTGCCTTGTACCAGGTCTCACGACTTTAGAATTTGCCATGCCGGTTGTGAGGAATGTAACATAACCTCTAAATTGGGTCGTGTTACTCGTGTTACTGTTTTATTAGGGTTTTCTTTTCCTACGAGAAGCTTCATGATACTTCTTCAAATCCACGACAAAATAAAAAGTAATCATACAGTGATTTGTGTCGAATAAAAACTCATGCTGAGAATCTTTGTTTATTGATTTTTTAAACAATTTTTATCAAATTCCATTTACCAATAATGTTGTCAATAATTTGTAATGCCAATTATTGATGTTATTGTGCACTTCAATTGTTGTATGTAATGATATCAATAAACGGTATTACAAATTATTTGCATCATTGTTAAGTACAATATTTCAAATTTGAATATTCCGCCCGCACGGACGCTTGCGATTTAGTTCCCCCAGTTCTCACATGAGCGAATGTGTCGCTCCATAAGCGGCCATATTGGAAATATTTATTTCCAATTTTTATCACGAGGCTTCACCCCCGTGGGTAAGAAGAACGTGAGTTATGTTGGAAATATAGTACACAGTTTATCATATAGAGAGCGCATTCAACTGCAGTGAAAATAGCGCGCCAAGGCATCAGGAATTTGAAAATTTAATTAATTATATTGTGTATATATGTTATATTGTATCATTGATTCTTTCTTTAATCTCCCTTATCTCCGATTGCTTCCAATCTTGTTTTAGAGGACATAGAAAATAGAGCACTATCAAAATTAAGTTTTAAACCACTTTTTTATAAAAGGTACGTGGACGATATATTTACAATAGTTCCTACTGATAAAATTCAAGAATTAATTAATACATTTAATAGTATCGAAGATCTTTACAATTTACTTTTGAATTGGAAAATAATAATACCTTAAATTATTTAGATATGTCAATTATAAAAACGGAAAATGGAGCTTTAATTACCAATTGGTACAAAAAATCTTCATGGTCAGGGCAATATTTGAATTATAACTCAAACCATCAATTTAACAAAAAATTTGGATTAATTAAGGGATTAATAGATAGATGTACAAAACTAAGTGATTTCACGTTCAGGAAAGAAAATTTAGATCAATTGAAAATTACATTACAGCAAAATAATTATCCACTACCTTTAATAGAAAGTGTTATTAAAGAAAGAATCAATGAAATTTACAATAGTTCTAGTAAACATAATAAATGGTTAGATAATTACAAAAAAACTGATCTACGTGTTTCGTTGCCATACATACAAGGTTTTTCAGAGAGATTAAAAAGTGCTTTGAAAAAATTCAACATTAACGTATATTTTAGAAATGACCATAATTTGGAAAATGGCCTTATAAATAAGAAACATAAAAGAGATTGCAGAATTGGCAATTTAAACGCAGGTTTGTCACAACACCCTTGGAATTTTGACCAACTTTTTTATTTTAATTTCGATAATATAAAGATTTTAGCTAAAGAAAATAACACTTATAAAAGAAGAATTTTAGAATCGATTTTCATAAATAAGTTCAAGAATTATTCATAAATAATATATTATAATATATATTAATATATATATATATATATATATATATTAATATATATTATAATATATATATTATATTATTATATCATAAATTTAAAAACAGAAATACTCAATATAAATAAATGTTACCACAATATAATTAATTGAATTTTCAAATTCCTAATGCCTTGGCGCGCTATTTTCATTGCAGTTGAATGCGCTCTCTATATGAGAAACTGTGTACTATATTTCCAACATAACTCACGTTCTTCTTACCTGTCACTATTACTTCGTCCGTCGTTTGACTATTGCAGTTTCGCTCTTCAAAAATTTTTTTAAAAATGTAACTCTTTCAATATTGGGAGCCTCTTTTGTTTTTTTTTGAGGTTTTCCCAATTTAGAAAAAAAAATTTCGGTAACCGTTTTAATTTTTTTCATCGGACCACAATTTTGAATTTTCAAAATTGTTTTTGTGAGGAAAATTGAATTTATTATTTATAATTGGTTCTATGACATTGTAATTTTTTTAATTAGCTAAAAGAATTTTATGAAATTTTTATTAGGTATAATTTGCCTGAGGATGGCCAACAGATTGAGGTCGAAACGTTGCGAGAATGTAACTTTTTATAATTAAACTATTGACTCGGAATACTCCTAGTCTTTTTTATTCAAATTGATCGTAAGACAAAAATAATAGAACTTACGTTCCTATTAAGGTAATGTTCTGGATTTTCGAAAAATTGGACTGATACTTCAGGGTTTGATCGAAAGTTTCTAAACTTTTTCAGGAATTGAAGAGGAGTTTCTAGGAAATAAAACCATACAAATAGCTTTTCATTAGAACCCAACCTCTCCCCCCCCCCCACATACAGCGCCCCAAATGTGACCCAAAATTTTTTTTAAAACTACATTTTTACATATTATTTTTAATTTTCAGCACTTTCTCCCTTCTTTTTTAATAAAAATAATTACCTATCGACAATTTGAATATCCCCCATGACTTTTCAAACAATTTTTAATTGTTCAAATGTTGGTAATGGTTGGTCATTGTTTGGAGTAGTAAATTAAAAAAAACATGTGATTATTGAAACAAATGATTATTTTTTATTTTGAAAATTTCTTAAAATTGAGCCACAGATGTCCACTTTTTTCTGAAGTTTGTATTCTATGATACTTATTATTATATTCTATTCTACTTATTATTATATATACTTATTGTTGAATACTTACATAAATTTGATACTTTTCTTCTAATTGTTAACAAATTTCTATTTTATCAAACAATTTTTATTTGCTGAAGCAGTTTTTTTCCAAAAACTTTTTAAAAAATAATATAAAATGGAGCACATATAATAGTATATAAAGAATGTCAAAAAAATTAAACAATAATTAATTGTTTAAAAAATAACAAAGTTTTTAGCAGAATTCACCACTCCTCAAAATCATTCAAGATTATGTTTCATTCAGAAAATACGATTTTAAAAATATTTTTGGGGAAAAATAATTATCGAATCAAATTTAATTTGTTTAAACAATTGAAACATCGTTAATATATTCTTTCTATACACTATACAGTCAGAAAAATAATTTTATGTGTTCCATTTTATATATATTTTTTTTAAGTTTAAAAAAAACTGCGTGAGCAAATAAAAATTGTATAATCAAATAGAAATTTGTTGAACACCAGAAGAAAAGTATTAAAGTTATGTAAGTATTCGACAATAAGTATCATACGATACCATTTTGAGAAAAAAGTGGACATCTCTGGCTCGATTGTTGAAATTTTGAAAATAAAAAACAATTAATTGTTCAAATAATCACAAAATGTGTTTAAAAAATGCACGACTCGAAAGAATGATTAATTATTACATTTCATTCAGCAAATACGATTATTTCTTACACTTTTTGGAAAAAATAATTGTTGCAGTAAGTTACATTTATCTAAACACTTAAAAATTGTTTAACAAGTCATAAGGAATATTTAAATTGTCCATTAGTGTTTATTTGTATTAAAAAGGCGGCAGAAGATGTTGAAAATGAACAATAATACGTAAAACTGTAGTTTTTTTATTTTTTGGACATATTTGGGGGTGTTGTATTTGCGGGGGGGGGCGGGGGTCAAGAATAAAATTTTATGATATGGTTTTAGTTCGTAGACACTTCTGTTCAATCCCTGAGAAATTGGGCAACTTTCGATCAAACGCTGAAGTATCAATTCAATTTTTCAAAAATCCAAAATTTTCCCATGTGAAATAATGTGATTTTCAAGTGCTCCGTGGCACGTTTGAAGAGATGTCTCACTCTAGTGAACATTGTACCTATATCCGGGGATCCAAGAGCACTTTTGTGTCCATTTCAAGTCCTGATGAAAACTCGATTGATTCTTGTGCAGAATGTTCTCCTAATAATAAGCAATTAATCCATATAGTTACGACTTTACAACTTCATTAAAAGCGTAGTTATTAATTTATGTATAAATGTAAATACGTTTCAAGAAATGTCATACATTCATACGAATAATGTATAGAGCGAAAAATTTTGAGCTTTTTGACATTACAGCTGAAATTGCTGGTTCCACGTCCCGGATAGGTCCCCAATAGACCCGACAAAACATACTTACTAGGACTTGATTTCTTTATCGATGGAAATACGCCCAGATTATTCCCGGACAGACGTCTTTTTTTAAATCAAAGGTTAAGCGTACATTACAAGACTTTATAATTTGTCGGTGCACGGAAAAAATTTATCCGTAAAAAAGTCACGAACTAGTAGCTAGGTCTCGGATATGAGAAAAATTTATCGGATATTTATGTATTTTCGTAAATAACCTGCGAACTTTGAGAAAGATTGAGGAACACGATGTGAAAATTCTAAAACGGTTCATCACTTTTTTTTACGTGAATAATTACAAAAATATTACGAGTGATTGGGAAAAGATTCTCAGAGCACTCACGAGCTTGCCCGAAAAATCTGGGAACTTGGACGTAGGTTCGCATGTACGTGGCCCACACACACACTCTCCTAAACGCGTGGTGTGTGTGCGCGCTTGTAAGTGTGCCTCGAGCTCGTCGGATGAGTGGCTAGAAGTTTTATAATACCTATTTTGTTTGGCCTTGATGGCTGCGCGTGTTTACGCACTCCTGGTTTATGTGTTTAGAAACTGGTAAGTCAGCAGTCTTGAGGGTTCGAATCTTCTGAGTTGCGAATTTATAAATTAATATAAAAATAAGTCGCAGAAATAAAATTTTTTCTCTTTATATTTCAGTCTGAAATTTTCAGGAACTGTTCGTAGGAAATTCGAACTGTTCGTAAGAAACTTCGAAATTTATCCATATATTTCTCATAGAAATAAGGATGTAATGTTTCATTTTTTTATCTCGTATCCGAGACCTAGCTACAAGTTCGTGACTTCTTCACGGATAAATTTTTTCCGTGTGCAAATACTACTGGTCAGGCCCCAGATACGCCCGGATAGACGCTTCATTTGAACTTCGAGGAAATTAATTTTTGTTTTCGTGTCCCAAATAGATCCCGGATAAACTTAAACTGTAGGACGTGTTCCTTTTTTCAACGGAAAAACTCCCAGATAGGTCCCGGATATACCCGGACAGACGCTTCATTTGAACTTCGAGGAAATGAATTTTTGTTTCCATGTCCCAAATAATTCCCGGATAAACATAAACTGCAGGACGCGTTTCTTTTTTCAACGGTAAACTCCCAGATAGGTCCCGGATAGACCCGGATAGACGCTTCTTCTAAACTTAGAGGAAATTAATTTTTGTTTCCGTGTCCCACATAAGTCCCGGATAGACCCGGGTAGATGATCGTTTTGACTTAGACAAAATTAATTTCTGGTTCCGCGTTCCGGATAGATACCGGGTAGAGCCGGACAGATGGTCACTGTGGTCTTTACTAAAATACAGGATTGGTCAGGCCTCTCTGATAGAACCCGGATAGATCTGTAAAATTTCCGGATTGGAAATAATTCTACTATATAGCCCGGAAAGTACCCGGTTAGTACTTGGATGGGTGACCGTTCAGGAATACTGCGTGCTGTTGGCCCGTCGTGGGTGTGGTGGGCCCACATTGGTAGTAAATATCCACCTAGAAACACTACCCGAATCGGGTAGTGAGGCAATGAACTTTCGAGTTCGAACTGCTAATCAATGTATGTATGTATATAGCCCGGAAAGACCCGTATAGAAGACTTATCCGGTCGCGGATTAAAACCAATAACCACGTTGAGCTGCCAAGTGACGGGTAAGTGAATTATTTATTTCATTAAAAATCCCGTTACATTGTCCATGAGAAAATAAAGGTCTATGAAAGTACATATATTCCTTATTTTTCGAAACTTTGACCTTGAGATTTATTTATTGTAATTGCAAAAGCTAAAACAATTAGAAATTGTCTTCTATATAAAATAAATGCTAAAGAAGAAGATTCTCTAGTATCTACATTTATTCGTGGTATGAAAGCCGTAGTTCCTGTTTTAGTACCAGTAATGGCCAACGGCCATACCACGCTGAAAAACTCAGTTCTCGTCAGATCACTGAAGTTAAGCAGCGTTGGACGCGGTTAGTACTTGGATGGGTGACCATTCAAGAATACTGAGTGCTGTTGGCACATCGTGGGTGTGGTGAGCCCACACTTGTAGTTATTTATAACTACAAGAAACCTATCCAGCTAGAAACATTACCCGAATCGGGAAGTGTCACGCCTACCCTGAAAGGGAAATGGCTTAATGGTATACAATGACCTTTAATATTAAATTTATGTAACTGTAAAATTTGTAAACGTGTGCCATTACAAAGCCCATCATTAATACTTAATTTTCTTATCAGCATTACAATTGCTCCAATTTCTAAAGTTAATTTATGAATTAGTAAACCTGGAAATGTCAACGAATTTAAATATTCAATAGGAAAATTTAATTGAACATCCTCATCAGTTTGGTCCATTCCTTTATTTTTTGCGTAATCTAGAGTGTAATATATTACATCTTTTGCAAAAATTGTCTTTCATATTTTATTATTCAATTTATAAATATCTTCATTATGGCTAGCTAGTATTGCACAATTTGACTAATCATCGTTTTCACATATACCTATACCATATATGTCTTTACATATATAATTTGTTTTCCAATTGTCGGGTATATAAAAAGTATTAATACTTCCTTGTCCAATTTTTAATACAATTTTTGAAAAATCATTATTGCGTGCTCGCATATTTAATTTTAAATTCATAATTTTGAAATTACGCCATAAATAAGAATATTTGATTGATTCCTGAACAATACTTGTCCTACAAACGTTTTTAATTACATATAAAATTTGTCGAAAATCTCCTCACAATATTATTAATTTTCCAGCAAATGGTAAATTTTCGATTTTATAACAGTCTCTTAAAGTTCTGTCAAGTATTTCTAATGCTTTTTTAGGACCCATAGACGCCTCATCCCAAATAATAACGTCACATTCTCTTAATTTTTTTTATCTGACTGTAATTTTAAAAATGTAGTTTCGATTGCTAACGGCGCGGACAGACGTCGAGTGCTCTTTCCAAATCTGAATATCTCAGTAAATTTTTAACGAATCGATATGAGATTTTCCAAAAACCTTCATTCAACATTGCTGAACAAAACACTCACTGGAAGTTTGTTTTAAAGTCGAAGTTACCTAAATACTTTTTACCGGCGAAACCAAGAAAACACAATTATCGATTGACCTCATTTTGCAATTAAACATTATTAAACAATAAGCGATTGTTAACTTTTTCATGATTTTGTAGGCATCGCTAGAGTATTTTGAACATGTCCTGCAAGGCACTGAAATTCTCTGTTTTGGATTAATCTCTTAGTATCGTGACTTTCGTTGCCATACTTTTGGGCATATCAACTTTGTTCTTTTTGATTGAAGATGCACCTGCCAGGGTACACCTATCATCTGCTGGCCTTTTATCAGTTATTTTACAGTTCAGATGTTGGAGAGGATCCTTCACGATAATCTGTTTTACCACTTCTTTGTCTACTTTTACTCCATTATTTTTCATTCCTCCGACATTGCCACTTGGAGTAGTTGTTTTTTTATTGAAAGCTGTAGTGGTTTGTTTGGTTTTGATTCTATTTAATCGTCCTTGTAATTTTGTATCGACGTCTAGGTTGTTTTTTTCCCAATGCTGTGTGCGACGATTTGAAGTTTCACCTTCAGATTCTGTTGTTTCATATGCTGGAATCATGTACTTTCTGTTAACCGAGCGTTGTCTTCTGCCATTTTCCAGAATGTCATAATTTCCTCTTCACTATCTGTAAAACCCCACACTTCTTAAACTTTATCCTAATATATACATACAACATACAAGCAATTTCAGAAGCATTACATTTTTATTTTTGTTGGAAATTATAAAATCTAATAATTATTTCATCGTATTGACTTTCTTTAATGAAATTACCTGTAGTAAAAACGTTTGGGGTCTAGAACCCTTAATACTGAATACTAACAACCTTAATAACTAGAGTTTTTTTATTGTTATTAGTTAGAGTGAAAACTTTATGAAAATATATTTAAAACTTCAAAGAATTCATGTGTAACAATGTGGTTTTGTGTTACGTGATAAATAGCCGACTGTCAATATATTTATACTTTAAATCCTTTATATTCTGAGTTTTGAGGTTTATGGAGTTTATTATAAATTTTTTAATTTTCCAAAAATTCGGGCCATTTTCATGAAATATGTCTAATTTTTTAGTTTGTATCTAACATTTGTGATCCGGAACCCATAACCCCTCCAGTATTGAGTCTAATAGAAATCATCAGTCAGTATTTCAACGTTTTAATCATTTTTGGCTATTTGAATAAAAAAATTTTATTTTTTATTTTTCGACGTCAAATTTGTGATCAAAAATCCAAAAGCATGATTAATTTTGAGTTTTATGGAAATCTGGCAGTTTATTAATTTTCCAAAAATGTGGGCCATCTGGATAAAAGTGTAAAAAATTTTTATTTTGGTTTTAAAGTTATGGTCAGAAACCCGAAAATACCGCTACTTCTGAGCTTAATGGAAAGCAGTCAGTTTTTTTTTTAAATGTGGTCATACACCCAGTCGCCAACATTATTACGATAATTGAAATTAAAAAATTCGAGCTCTTAAAACTGACATGCGCAACTTTTGAATCATGTAAGCGTTTTTGATAAAGTACATAAATAGACTGTTATAAAATACATAAGTATTATAAAAAAATTCTTTACTTTCATTGGAGTCAAATATGCGCAAAATTAAAAAAATCAAATATAAAATGAATGAAGTATTTACAAAACAAACATTAAAAAATACGTCGTACTAGCCTCGAAAAGTTAAAAACATACCGTAAAAACTTCTTTCAATACCATTAATTACGCAAGATGTTTTAGTGATATAAATAGTGCTTTTTAATAACAGTAATTTTTCTTTTTGTTCAAAAACATAATATTATAAGTTATTTTGTAAACTGTAAAATTAGGAAGAAACGCTCTAAGAAACGTAGCAACGTTGCACAATTTTCGCACAATTTTTGTAAGTATTATTTTTGTTATAAATTCAAAATTAAAAAAAATGGAATTTGTATACGTACTAATTTTTTTTTAATTTTCAAACTTATATACCTCCGTAGACTTTCTATAATATTGTTTTTGTTATAAAATTCAAAACTTTAAAAATTTCCCATTTTATTAAAAAGTTATATTATATGTCAAATCTAATGGCATTCTGAAAGTTCGATGACTTGTCATACCACCACGGAGTAAAATTGATGCTATATCTGTCTATGCCATTGACACTAATTTTTTCCCATTACCAATAAAATAATGAATTAATGTTCTATATAGAAAAGTTTTCCCTATACCTCCAGGACCATCAATGAAAATCATTTTATCCTGAAATTTAATTATACTTCAAAAAATGTAATCTTAATCACCGTTTAATTATTGCATCAATTTAATACTGATTTCATTATTTTCTTTCCTAAATAATATACCTTCTACTATTTTACTATCAATATCTTGAGGATTAGGGCAACCAAAATCAGAACACGACAAATTTTCTAAATTTAAAACTTCATTAATTTCTTGTAATGTTAATAATATTAAATAATAATTAATATTAAATAATATTTAAATTTATCCCAAATTTTATATGAAGATATAACATTATCAGCAATTAGAAACCAAACAAAAAACTTCCTTAATTCTTTAGGCATCCTGATATTACATGCTTCTCCAAAAATATTAAATATTTGAATATCAGTTTCTACCAGTCCCATGGCTATAGCAGCATTTTGGAATGAATCATGGGTAAAATTTTCAAATGTTTTTAAATCATTAAAACACGTTGCCGCCTTTACACGATTTATCATTAATTTTAAATTAAATATTTCCATATCTTTTGGACTAACACTATTCATTCTACTCGTACCAAGAGATTTTAAAAAACCTTTTCGTTCGATCCACATTTTTTTAATGAATTAAAATAATAAAATTTTGATATATTATAATAAATTATATTTTGAGCCTTGTCATATTTTTTATTTAATTCAAACGAAGCTGTTAAAGTTGTATTATTATTTTTGATTATTGCTTCACATTCTTTATTTTCTTGAAAAATTATATTTTGCTGATTTTCTAAATGAATTGCTAAGCGAATAACAGAATGCGATTTTCCAGATAAAGGTAATTCTTCTGTTGGCCAAGCAGCTGACATAGGGCTGACATAACGACTATCTACAAATTTTGTGATTTCATAATATCTTTCTATTTCTTTAGAATCATTTTTATTAATTTCTTTTAACGCTACGTATGCTTTATAATGTCCTTTATGTAAGTATTTATAAATATATTTGGTACTCATAATTGATGCGCAATATTCAGCATTGGTGTGGCATCCATATATTTTTTTAATAATAATGAATTATAAGGAACAACCATAGAATTATTGACATTTATAAATTTTCCCTCGAATTTTTTATTATACACATAACCTTTCTCTTTATTATCTCTACGTCTATATTTAGGAAAACAATTTTTTTTCAAAAATTATATAATCACAAAACTCTTTTAGAAATTTCGTAATACAAATATTTTTATCCTTATTATAACACGCTGAATTTTCTAAATGCGTATTGTGTACCATCAATTGAATGACTAATTCCCGAAAATCATCATCATCATGAGGAATTTCGGCAGAAATATATTTATCAATATCTTCAGAATTTAATCATTTATTATTAAAATTTAAGATAAATAAAAAATGAGTATGAGGTAATCCTCGTTTCTGAAATTCGATTGTATAAACATATCCCAAAATATTACCAAAAATTGTTCCACTTATAATATCAGATAATACACAACGTAACTTTGCTTTAAATAATCTTACTGTAATATTTAGAATATCATTGCATGTAGTGCCCGGAGGAAAATTTTTTAATTCTTGTTTTAATTCTGGCCAATATGGATTACATGTAACTGTAATAAATAAATCAGGTCTACGTGCTTCATGATTGTCATTGCATCTTTGTATATTTGATGCATATGCCTTGGACTACCTATGTGAATCGAAGGTAGGACAAACATATTCCCTAATCGTTCTTTATTATGAAAATTACTCGAATTATTAAAAGCAGTATTTTTAACATGATCTACTAATCCTTGATAGCATTCTACACGTAATTTTTGTTGATTAAATCATATATAATTTAGTCTAGTACTTTCAATTTTTATAAAAGCTTGGATTATATATTGTTGTGTTAAACGTCCACAATCTAAAATGGGATTGAAATTATTAGTGATTCTAAACGCCAAACGATAAGAATAACATTGTAAATTAGTTAACCTTTGTTCGCTACTAAAATTTTGTTTCAAATTTGCACTCCAGCCAAAATCACCATTAGGGAACATAACAGGAAATGTCACTGGATCCAAATGAAATGATAATTTACTCAAAATAATTGAAGATTGCTTATAAACTGGAGGACGTCTAGGATAAATTTGAACATCAAATGTTGAAGCAACTACTCCGTTTTTTGACAATGTTAAAGCTGCACATTCAATAGTTTTTGGTTCATTATAAACATTCATATTTAAATTTAGTATTTCATACAAAAAAATAAACCATATTCTGGAAGATTTTTATTTTTGGATAACTCATATAAATGTCTATATTTCACAGTATTTGGATTATCATTCATGACCCTTGTTAAAATTTCAATGTGTTCTTTTACTAAATTTTTGTTATTCTTTAATCTTTCTTGTGTAGCTTTATAATCATAAAAAATATAAATTTGCCCTTAATGAGGAGTTCCTCCTTTTTTACCAAAACAGTATTTGGTGTAGTATATTAAATCTCTAAATTTTGTATTGTACAATAAATCTTTTAAATCTACATTATATTCCTTGAGAGGAGAAATTTGTATTTTACCGTAATGGCAACAACTTTTATGTGAGAATTCTACATACCAAAGTAAAGCCGAACAGTATGGACGTTTGTAGTCCATTTCTCCAAAATCAGAATAATTTATATTAGGTAATTTCAATTTCAATCTCTGTTGAATTTTTCTCCTTTTACTTATCCGTTTATCTGACATATTTATTACTCTATAGTTCCCTCTTTTCTTTTCTAAAAATTTATCATTCATACATAAAACAATTTCTTTTTCCCTTTTCTTTTTTATTCTTCCATCGTTCATATTTTCAACCCTGTCTTTATCCCTTTTCTTTTGCATTCTTTCGTCATTCATATTTACAACCCTATCTTCATCCCTTCTCTTTTGCATTCTTCCATCATTCATATTTACAACTCTATCTTCATTCTTTTTCTTTTGCATTCTTCCGTAATTCATATATACAACTCTATATTTATCCCTTTTCTTTTGCATTCTTGCATCATTCATATTTTCAACCCTATCTTTATCCCTTTTATTTTGCATTCTTTCATCATTCATATTCTTTACAATATCCTTTTCTTAATTAATAGTTCTTTGGACATATAATCGACACAATCAGTTCTTTTTCTATTAACACATTATATTTTCATGTTATTAACCCTTCTCGCTTTTCTTTTCTTTTCTAACATTGTAATATATCATAATAATGTCCTTTTTCAATGTTTCCAAATAGTAAAAGGATTAATTTATTATTGAGTTCATTATTTCCAAATTCTCTTATAGAAAAATCATTTAGAATATTATAGTGAATTATTAAATGAATCCGATAAAGAGAAACAAATGCTTGAATCTCCATCTCTCCACCATAAATTCTGTCGCGCGACATGTGTAATCAGAGCCGGCGCTATGAATTTGGCCGCCCGTGTGCAAACCTTTTTTTCCGCCCCCCCTTCCCCTTTTCTTTAAAAAAAGAAAAAAAAAATACATTTTCGACATACGTATGATCTATTTTTATTTAAACATTATTAATATTATTTACATGATTAATATTATCTACATTATTAATATTATTTACATTATTATGACTATACACTTTATTTACATTATTTAGGGGAGACCATCCTACAATGGATAATGATCCTACAGTAGATTATCATTAATACAGCTACATAAAAATGATGAACTATTTAAAAAAAATCGAATTTTCGAATTCGATTTTTAACACACATTGTTTCTAAAATGTTTTCAGATAGAGATACAGTTTAAAAGAAAGAAGTTCTGTAACTGATAGAGGGCTTGTCCCGAAAAGAAACATGTTTGAGCAAAAATTCAAAATTATTGTTATTACGGTTCCGTTCCAGGACACCAAATATAGCAAGGGCGGCGAAAAAATGTCTCCAAACTTTAGTTAACTGTATAGCAATGCATTTATTTATTTTATTCAAAAAAACTTTGATTCAACCAAACATTTTTTGATTAAAACAATTAAAAGAAAAGTTATTCCACCTAGGTCTACTTTTGATTTCGTAAATTTACAGCAATTATTTGTCCAAGAAATA
>CAKNYM010048051.1:167451-221925 GCA_932195095.1 Andricus curvator
TTTTACACAATTTTATATCTTCATAAAAAATGTATGTTACAACCATCAAATTTATATTTGTCGACTTTTTCAAACGCATACAATTTTCTTAATTAATAAAGCGAATTTTTTATCACGTAAAATGATGTAGTTTTTCTTCTTATATATTCTATTCCTTTATTATTAGGTATAATAAAAATACTAAATGCATGTCGCAATAGTTTAGGCAAGTATTTGAAAAAACATTATTCTTTCGATTTTTACTTTTTTCGTTTTGTAGGTATTTCTATAAGTCTCTCGCTTTCATCATTCTCGACACTTGCCTCTCGTCTCCTCTCTTGCTGTTCTCACAAGTAAGATAAGCACCTGCAGTATCTACAATCACTGTTCAAATACGAAGGCTGGCAGGATTTTTCGTTTCTCATAGCATCCAAGTACAGGTGGAAACATAGGAAAAAGGTAATAAAATGAAAATGGCCAAAAATGTGTCGGGGGAGGCGCGCGGGGACCCAACGCGGAGGTTGCCTCCAGATCAGCTAATATTGGAGGCAAACAGCGGCCGCGGCGCATTCATCAGCTTATACCTACGCCGGTCCAGGCTCGATAAGCTTATATGCCTGGCGCGCACGTTTACCGGTTGCGGAACATGAAAAGCTAATACGTTCCGCACGCGGGGTTTGATTTTCAAAGTCTAGTTTTTATACGAGACTAAAATTTTTAAATGTCTCATTTTTTACTCTTTTTTTTCCAGATATAAATTATAAAAAGCTATAAAACAGGTAGATGAAATGAATATTCATTAGTACATATAATGGACACACGTTGGAAACACCCATTTACTTCCATGATTTGCGGGCCAACAGGTTGTGGAAAAACATTTTTTGTAAAAAAATTTCTCCATCATGTCAAGAAAATGTGTGATGTTAATTTTGAACGTATTTTATTCTATTATTCAGAATGGCAATCAGGTTATTCAGAATACGGAAAGTTGATTGAATTTCATGAGGGTTTGCCCCAGGCATCTGATTATTCGAGCGACAATCGAGCTAAACTCGTCATTATCGATGATCTTATGCGTGAATCATCCAATAATACTATTGTCGACTTATTTACAAAAGGTAGTCATCATAAAAACCTTAGTGTAATTTTTATATCACAAAATTTATTTCATCAAGGGCATGGTCAGAGAGATATCTCCCTTAATGCTAATTATATCGTCGTTTTTAAAAATCCTCGAGATCGAGCACAATTTCAACACCTTGCACGACAAATATATCCGGAAAACCCACGTTTTTTACAACAAAGTTATCATGATGCAACTTCGAAACCCCATGGTTATCTTCTTTTAGATTTAAAACAATCCACACCCGATAATTGCCGTTTTAGAACAAATGTTTTTCCGACTGATGATTTTTCCTATGTTTACATCCCTCAGAAAGGTATAAAGAGTAGTAGTGACACTGCAAAAATACCAGTTGTACGTTTGTAATGGCGGTGGACACACGTAAACATATCGGTGAAAGAAACACCATAGCATTACATGCACTCTGTCGCTTGAATTATAATCAACGCGGTGCGATTCTGCGTATAGCTGACATAAAGATTGTTAAAGGCATATGTGAGTGTGCTCTTAATGTACTAGCTGGAAATGTACCACTAAAAAATCATGAAAAACAAAAGTTAAAAAAACACAGAAAAACTTTGAGAAAATTAGCCGTGTCTCGCGCTAGTTGGAAGCACAAAAAACGTTTTATCGTACAAAAAGGTGGATTTCTCCCTTTACTACTTGCACCAATAATTGGTGGTCTTCTTTCAAACATTTTTAAAACACAAAGTTAGATATTTTTTTTTCTTTGATTTAATGTTAGTTTTTTTAATAAATATGGAACACGCAAGGAAAATGGTTTTAATTCCCAGCGAACAGATCGAAAAATATCAGCAACAGGTTTTGGACCAACAAACCTCTGTCTTATCACCGTCATCACTTCCTGCTTTCTCACCATTCTCAGGCGATGTTTACAAAGCTTTACTCACAAACCCCAGCACAACCACTCAAACTCCTGGGAATGTTATGAAACGTCTTGATGCTGAAATGAGTCAAATACTTTATTCACCCTTTTTAAAAGATGAGCATGAAAAATGGAAAATGTATCAACAGGTTTTACAGAAATTTCTATTTTTTGTCGATGAAGCCAGAAATATGAAAAATAAAAGGCAAGATGCAACTAGTACGGAAAAGAACGATGAAGATGATAATAATGGTGATCAATCTTTAAATAATAATAGGATACTTTCAACTATTCCAAGAAGTTTTGCTCTGAAAGGAAATATATTACTTGAACGTCTTTCTAAGCCTGATGCTCGTGAGCGTTTAAAGTGGAATGAGCGTGGTACAGTTTTTATTGATGAAAAGTGTGTCAAAGATTCAAATATCTCAGAGCTGATAAACGATGCATTAAGATTGAGAAAAACCTTAAACCCAGTTGGGAGACATCAGTTTGCCGTGGTCCTTCAGCAACTCGGTTTACCACGTGAAATCATAGGGAACAAGGAATATTGGAAAGGTAGTGTCTTATCTACACCGGTTTCGTCTCGTCTCCCTTCTTCACCTTCTTCACCTTCTTATGACGTCTCGGCTTCACGAAAACGAAAAACTTTACCGCTTACAACATCAGCCAAAGTTGTAGGTAGAAAAGACACAGGTTTTGAAGATTTCTTGGTAACGGACGACGAGGATAGTAGTACCAACAGTGAGAGAAAAGATAAGAGTGGGGGTAAGCGTAGCAGAAGTAAAAATCGCCTTTCACGAAAAAAGGAAGGTAGCACTGGTAGTGGGAATAAAAAACAAAAAAATTGGTTTAAAATAACTTTTTAAAAACAACAATGAGTTTATTACACGATACTTACTATTACCCCTCTCACCCCGCGTCTTATGGGGGTATTGATAAATTAGCTAATGCTGTACGTGGGAAAATTTCACGAGCAAATGTAATTGACTGGTTGAAAAGTCAAACTGCTTATAATATGCACGTCCCTATCCGTCACAAATTGAAGCGAAGACATTACAATTTAAATAACATAGATCAGCTTTGGGAGTGTGACTTGGTTGATTTGAAAAGTTTAAAAACTTACAACGACGATTTCTCATACTTACTCGTAGTGATTGATGCTGTGAGTAAATACGCATGGGTCGAGCCGCTTCGTGATAAAACCACGTTGGAAGTAAAAAATGCTTTTGAACGTATTCTCAAAGGAAAGGAAAAACGATTTCCAATGTTTTTACAAACTGATAACGGCAAAGAGTTTCTTGGACAAATTTTCCAAAAGTTTTTATCCGAATGCAACATCATATTTCGTACTGTACGCGATCCTAATGTTAAAGCAGCAATAGTCGAGCGATTTAATCGCACTCTCAAGGAACGTATGTGGCGTTATTTCACACATAAAAACACTCATCGGTATATTGATGTTTTACAAAACATTGTCCAGGCTTACAATAATGCACGACATTCGAGTATTGGCATGGCACCATCAACAGTAACTCTAGATAACGCCGCGATTGCACTTTCAAATATACAAAGAAAATACGGCAGAAAGTCGTTGAAATGTAAAAAACCTAGATATAAGGCGGGTGATCTTGTGCGCATCAGTAGAGAGAGAGGTGCCTTTGGTAAAGGATATGAAGCTGGCTGGACTGAAGAGCTTTTTGAAGTAAAACGGGTAATTAGCTCACGCAAACAGTCGACTTGTGTTTACGAATTGCAAGATCTTACAGGTGAAGCTGTTGAGAGACTTTTTTATGAGCGCGAATTGTCAGAAGTGAAAAAAGAAGATAAACACGATAAAAACGAGGAGTTTATAATTGAACGAGTTTTACAAACAAGAGGAAAAGGATCTAAGCAACGATATTTTGTCAAGTGGGCAGGTTATCCGGATAAATTTAACTCTTGGATTCCAGCATCAGATCTCAAAGTCTTAAAATGAACGAGGATCAATTTCATATAATTTTACCAAGTAATAGTAGTATGAAGTATTTTCCAAATAATACTACTACCCGTTTTACAACTCAACTCCCTCACGAGATTCGTCTGCACGGTCGTTGGGTGGTAGGACTTGTAGAAATTCAATTTCCACGAACATTTCTACATGTAAGACACGATTCATCAAACTCAATGGAAAATCGTGTAGCTCTTTTGTCAAATGTGAATAAAACAAGGAAGGATGTAGAAGAAGAAGGAACTTATGATGATCATGATGACGATAATAACGCACAGAGTGAGAATCAAGAACCTGAAATGTTTGGAAAAGACTTGCTTGAAAAGTTTTCACTGCCTTATGTAATGAAAAGTGACACTGAACGTGATGAACTTGAAGATAACGAAATTAGAAAAAATTATGAAAGTAACGTGTTGGATGGTGTATGGAAGGAACCGCTAGTCTCTTTCTTTCGACCCGGTGTTTACAGAAAGATAAGTGATCTCGTTAAAGCCATAAACGATACAACAATTGGACGTAGTCATGTGAAACTAATTTTTAGAGGAGAAGAAGATTGTTATGTAAGAATTGAAAAAATTTGTTCAGATACATGTAACATAAGTGGTCGTCACTTTTTTGTAATTAGTGAAAAAGTATCACGCATTCTAGGATTCGCACCGCAGGAATTGGTATCTCTTGATACACACTTTGCTAATCATCCACCTAGCCTAGCTCGAGGTCTTCCTGAAAAAATGTTTATTTACTGTGATATATGTGAACCACGCATCACAGGTGATGCTCAAACGCCACTTTTGCGAATAATTCCTGTTGCAACTCAAAATTACGTATTTGCATCTACACAGATTACACAGTTTGCTTCACCTAATTATATTCCTCTTTTACATACTGAGTTTCGCACAGTGGAAATAGATATAAGAGATCATCTCGGTCTACCAATACCATTCGAGTTTGGTACTCTCACTGTCACACTTCATTTCAAACGAATTGATTAGAAAGAAATGAACAGAGAATGAGTCCTTACGTGGAATATTATACGACACAAGTGGGAGGGGGTGGTATATCAAAAGTTTATGTCGGTTCCAGATATCAGAGAGAACATGGAATTGGCAGTTTTCTTGGGGGCCTTTTCCGTCGAGTTTTACCAATACTTGCGCGCGGTGCACGTACAGTCGGTAAGGAGGCTTTACGCGCAGGAGTTAACGTTTTAAACGATGTTGATAACAAAACTCCTCTTAAATATGCTTTCAATAACTGCTTTAAGGAGTCTGGAGAGAATCTTAAGAGACAAGCAATTGACAAAATTGAAAATCTCATGAGCGGATCTGGTTATAAAATCGCGGCAAGAAATTTAAACACTCAGTTGAATAGCGTGCATGGTGGATCGCGTATCGTAGGAGGAAAACGTAAGAGGAATATAAAAAAAAGTGTCAAGAGAATCCGTCGAACTAAAGCGAAAAATAATAATTAGAGTAGTAAAAATAAGAAGAAGAAAAAGAAAACAAAGAAGAAGACAACGAGTAAGGTTACAAGAAAACAGAAACGTGGCAGTTTATTTGGTGAAAAGAATCAAATTATTGATATTTTTGGAAATAAGTGAAATTGAGTAATGTCCTTTTTACACTCCCATTCCAGCGAATGTTTAAAAACTGAATTGGATCTTTTTTCACTACCACCAACTCAAACTTCTATAGAGAGCGCGCAATGGATCCATTACAAACCCGTTTCCTTCCTGACGGACGATTCTCCGATAGAATTCGTTATCCCTGGTCACGGCGAAGAATACATCGATCTCCCACACACGATGCTCAGTGTAAAAGTCAAATTCCAAGCTCCAGAAAAAACTGCAGCAAATGCTGCGAATTTGGACAAAGTGGCACCAGTGAACAATCTACTTCACTCAATGTTCAATCAGGTGGACGTGTACTTCAATCAAAAACTCGTATCCCCACCAAACAATGCTTATGCGTACCGAGCATACATCGAAACATTACTCAATTATGGACCAGCCGCAAAAGAGAGTCATCTGACAAGCGTCCTGTGGTATACCGACACTGCGGGAAAAATGGAAGATTTATCAGCAGAGTGTACAGGTTTCGACATCCGTCGAGGATTCTTTGGTGCAGGCAAGACAGTGGACCTTATCGGACATTTGCATTGCGATATTTTCAACCAGAACAAATTTCTTCTCAACGGTGTCGAAATGCGTCTTCGGTTTGTTCGAACAAAGGACTCTTTTTCCCTCATGGATCCCAGCAACGAGTGCAGTCTACATACCATGGAAGCGAGTCTTTTAGTTCAAAGGTGCAAAATAAGCCCAGGAGTTCTACTTGGACACGCAAAAGCTCTTTCTCAAGGAACGGCAAAATATCTAATTACAAGGGTCGAAGTCAAGACGCTAACTCTACACGCTGGAATTCACGGCGATACTCTGGACAACGTGATTCTCGGACAGCTACCTAAAAGAGTAATCATCGGTTTTGTGGAGAATAGAGCATTTAACGGTAATAAGGACCTAAACCCATTTAATTTTAAAAATTATAAAATTAACTTTTTATCTCTTTACGTTGATGGCACGCAAATTCCCTCAAAACCATTACAACCAGATTTTACGACAGAGCTTCTATATGTTGTCGGTTATCACACTCTATTTTCTGGAACTGGTATTCATTTTCTAAATGCGGGTAATGACATTGATCGTTATGATTACGGTAATGGTTACTGTCTCTTTGCTTTTGACCTCACACCTGACCTATCTGCAAACTGTTATTCTCACTGGAATCTTGTAAAACATGGTAGTCTTCGTGTCGAGGTAAGATTCGAGGAAGCACTTGTCAAGACGATAAACTGCATTGTTTACGCTGAATATGATAACGTTTTAGAAATAGACGCGTCCAGACAAGTTATTGTTGACTTTGGAGGATAAGATATAACGTCCACTTCTCAGAATCTGTGATTATAAATCATTTTGCTCTATGTAACACCTGTTTAGACGAGCAGCAACAGTCCTAAGTAAACATGCGAGCTGTAATCAGCGGTCATTACACCGGAAACTGTCGCGTTGATTAGTTGCCTTGTACTGGTCTCTCGTTTTATCTCAATACCAGAATCTTTGTCGTCAACTCTACCATCACATAAACTTTCTTACCAAGAAGGGGATATGGACTACGTGATAGATATTCAAGGATTCCGAAGTCTCGAAGATCAGTTTATCGCCAAAGAAGTGGCTCTAGTTGCTGTGGATAAAAATTATACTGCCCACTGGATATCAGCACCACCACATCCCTTCTCAGACCTCAGGCTCACGTGTTATTATCATGGAATCGAGTGGTTCGAGGGAGACGTCCCAGTGAAGCATTTGCACTCAAACCTCAGAGAAGTCGCCAAAACAGCAGGTCAGATACACGCACGTGGGCGGGAGAAAGCTAAACTTTTGCAAAATATTATGAGTAGGCAAATTGTCAATTTAGAGGAATTAACCTGTCCTGCTTTCAAAAAATTAAATATTACCAACGAGTACTGTTTCCATCATGGTGTAAAGAAGGGAGAAATCTTCACATGTGCTCTGAACAATGCTTTTAAACTAAAAAATTGGTTGCAGGATCAGAGGAAAGAAGAAGTGATGCTTCGCAATATACCCAACCGTAATCAGAGCCTGTCTTCAATCAATAAAATCAAAACTTTAACAATCAGTAAACCTCTACCAGAGTCGGTGATATTGCAGACGGGTGTAGTCAACATTGAAAGATCAGTGGAAAAAATCAATGAGCAATCTACATCACGTGAAGTAAATCAGCTGTTACCTAATTTACCATCGCTTGCCAATCCGGGAAAAAAGGATGAACAGTTTGGAGGTTCTTCAAGCAATTCGGACTATACCAGCGTGTACAGCTGGGGTGTTTCCAGCGGATCGAATTCCGAAAATCTGGATGAGACCGGCCTATATAGTTGCAAACCTTGACGGGGCAAAGAAACCTGGATCGCACTGGATTGCCATGCATGTGAGTAAAAATGGCCGACGAACGTACTTTGACAGCTATGGATTTCCGCCTCTTATCCCTCAACATCTTTATCGTCTGCGAGGAAATTGCACCTTGTTCAGGTGGAATACAACGCAATTACAAAGTGCGTCTTCGGATGTGTGTGGTCAGTTTTGTGTTATGTTTCTTCATCATATGTGTAATGGTTATTCTTTGCGCGAGTTTACCAAACTTTTTACGGCTAATTTATTAGAAAATGATCGCATTGTCGTGAATTTTCACAAAAGACTATCAAATAAATGTAAAATTAAGTCTAGCGTTTTGCGACAACCAAAAGACGTGCTTCAAGGTGGGTATTATGATCGTGGGGTAACTAATACGCATCTTGCATCTTGCGTTTAATCTTGTTCGTCACAACTCGCTACATTATATCTTTTATAAGTAAGGTATACGTATTTTATATCTATAGTTTTGCGAGTCATTCGTGTGTTCGCATTGTTTCTCTTTTCGTCTCTCTCTCTGTTTTATAATCGTCTTAGTTTATAATATATGATTAACCATGCACGTGTTTGGATGCATGAGTGTGTATATGTGTTAGTGTGTATGTGTGTTAGTGTGTATGTGTGTTTGTGTGTAAGAAGGAGTTTGAAATTTTAAGTTGAAAATTATCGGTATCCCGGACTACGAAAATGTAACGAGTTTGTAAAATAATCTTTAGTTTTTATATATGCATATTCTTAGTTTATAATATATGATTAATCATGCACGTGTTTGTGTGTATAAGTGCGTATGTGTGTTTGTGTGGAAGGAGTTGGAAATTTTAAGTTGAAAATTATCGGTATCCCAGACTACGAAAATGTAATGAGTTCTAAAATAATCTTTAGTTTTTATGTATGCATATTTAACTCTTAAGATAGGTTTAGATTTTTCTGAAATATAAAACAGTTTTAGTAGGTCTATTTCGATGTAAGGTTTTTTTTTTACAAAAATTGAATAAATCTATTTTCACAGGTTTTAACAAAAAAAACTGTTACTCTTATTATTTACCCTTCCTCTATTTTAGATAATTATTTTTATAAACTTATTTCACTAATAAATGAACATTAAATTTTGTTTATTAAAATTATTCAATTTGAAACATTACTTGTCTAGTTGAAAATATAAAAAATCGTTTGAGTATCTATTTCTCTGGGGAAACCCCAACATTATTACGTCACATCGCCCTGAACTCACCAGTCGGGAATCTCCTATCTCCACTCCTCCGCCTTTTCCATTTTCAAGTTTGGGAACTCCGTGTGTGACGTCACCAGACCCAGAATTTTCCACTACGGGGTTCCCTCTCCCCCTCTCCAACTACATAGATCTCGGCTAGTCCCTCTTATCTGCTGTGACGCGTCGGCGCCAGACGCGGGGTGCAGGGTAGAGAGGGGGATTAGGCCACGCCCATAATGGCGCCCCATAGTTGTCCTATACTACTTACGTATCGCCTAATTTCGTCTAAAAAACAACATATTTTGTCTTCGAGAGATTCTGCGACTTCAAGTGTAGAACCTGCCTGATTTGAAATGGATTCGGTCCTTAGAAATTTTCATATGAAGCATAAGAGTATTCTCCTTAAACCATTAAAAATTCTTAATAAGTTTCTAAATTTGTTTGAAATCTTTAAAAATCTACATTTTGTTACAAGTTTTTTGAAATCTTTTCAAGTTTAAAATTACATATTTTTGAATCTTTTGAACAATTTTAATCTTAAAATGTTTTAAACTTTGAATTGTTTGAAAATATTTTTTAAGTTTTTTTAAAATATGATTTATCAATGAAAAATTTCATGTGAAAGTTTTCCGGAAATCGTAAAATCTTAAGAAAAGGTTATCATTTTCCTCAAAGAAACAAGGTTTGTTGAAATTGGCCAAATGTATTGAAGCATATTTTGGTCGAAAGGCTAATTGTAAGTGAGTATGTTATTCATTATTAATTATCTTCTTAGATAAATATATTTTTTTAATTAAAAATTTAACTATTTCTTCAAAATTCGTTCTTTTTCAAAAATATTGTATAAATATTCGGAAATCCTTTTAACTTTCAAAATATTTTTAATCATTTCAACACTTCAAACTTTTTTTGGTTTAGAAGTGTTTGAAATTTTTCAAATTTTGAATTATTTCAACCTAATATAGCCTTTGAAATATCTTTTGAAATAATTCAGTTTTCCTACAAAATGTTTTGATCATCTTAAAATCTTTTAAATTCTGTTCTAAATAAATCATTCTAAAATGTAAATCATTTGAATCTTTCCCAAAAATCTTATTATCGGTACCGGTAACTATTTTTTACGGGTACCGACACTTTACAAATTTTGCAAATTAAGATATTGTAAGTTTTTGTCAATTATTTCATTTTTCTCATCTCTTTAAAAGTGTGAAAAAGTTTAAAAATTGTATACTGCGGCAGCAAATGGTTAATAACAGCATTATTTCCTAATATAGAAGTATAAAATAAATATAATATTGAGAAATTAAAATGTTCTCTTCTATCATTAAATGAATCACTTATTCAGAGACTTTGATTTACACAACTGATGGTGCAGTAAATTCATAATATTTATTGATAGACCTAATTAACAGACAGTTATAACTTAAACAGGCTTTTTGAGCGACTGACTTTTTTGAGTGAAACTAAAAAACAATTTAGCTGCCAGAATAAAAACCGAACACTTTTGGACACGCACAAAAATAGGATTCAATTTGGAAAGAAAGACCGCTTTAGAAAGTCAGGCTTTAGAAAGTCAAGAAATACAAATTCATTTTTCTTTATTCGGAGACAGAAGGAGATTTACAAACTTTGGTGGTAAATAATTGTGCACTTTTCAGTTAGTGCTAATGGTAGCTCCTCAAGCAGAAACTTCAAAGGTGAAATCATTTCAGAAATTGCTCACTTTCATCATTCACATTTTCTGATATTCTCTTATTCCATTTGATCGGAAATCTCCCACCTCAGCTCTGGACTAGCTGAAAAATATCATAGAGCTATCAGTCAGCATTTGACACAAAAACATTCAGGTGATTCTAATGCCATAAAATGTGATGATATTGAGATTTTACATGAGCAACCTAACTATTATAAACGTTCTTTTTATGAGGTGGTTTTTTATTAAAAGGGAAGGAATTAAAAGCATGAACCTTATTTCAGATTTAGATTTTTTCAACGAATCTTATCTGATGATAATTGACTATTTATGTTAGATTTTTCTCTAATGATGAATTGTTTTAAAGATCTCATAAATAATTTTTACAATTCTTTTTTTCCCTCATACGAATATTTTTATATACCATGTTGTCAACAATATTATATTAATTCATTTTTCCTCAATCCCTATTCGAATTATATGTCAGTGCTCGTGTATCTAAAATGGATTCGAAGTGCCCGGTAAGAAGAGAAGAATTCAAAAAAATTCAGAATCTGAATTCCCATTAATACGTGAATTTTCCTTCATCGAAAGTTCCACCAACGAGTAGGAAAAAAAGCAAAACCTATTCCTTTTAATCGACTTGGAAACAGTTAATGGAAGTGTATTGGGAGGAATTAAAAAATGGAGGAATGCAAAAGAAAGAATAGAAAGAAAGAGAATAATGTCACTTTGAAGACGCAAAAGCTAGTCTTTTTAATCCACTCAGAAAAATTTAATGGAAGCGTATTGGAAGGAATTAAAAAGTGGAGAAATGTCAAAGAAAGAATAGAAAGGAATAGAATAATGTAACTTTTAAGGCGAAACTTTGAATTGAAATAAATTCAGTTTTTTAAATAAATAAGTATTGTATTTGGGTAAATTATGTGAACATTTTTGTAATAATATATCGAACAGAAACATATTTTGACTGATATCATATGAAATCTGTCTTGGAACATGCACTACTGCTGCGCAAATTTGCATGGATTGTACAGCCACACAAAAAAAAGTATGCGGAGTGAAAAAAAACGATCTATATAACATTGTAGTAATATTGGTCCAGCATAGTCGAAACCCAAATTTTTTTTATTTTCTGCTTACCATTTTTTTTGTTTGACTTTGAATTTTTCGTTTAGGTTAAATTTTTGCAACTCGACTGCTAAACATCTGAAATCGTTTTTAGGGTTAATGAGAGGAGAGGAGAGAGGAGATGTTTAGTGGCCAACTTGCAAAAATTTAACCTAAACCATACATTCAAAGTCAAATACAGAAAAAAGTGGTAAGCTGAAAACGGTATAGATAAAGGATGAAAAGTTAAGATAATATAAAATATTATTATTAAAATAACTCCACCGTTATGGTAGACAAAAAAATTGAAATATCCAAACTTATATTTCACAAAAACGAATAGAAACTATGCAAGTGCAGATGTTTTGTGGACAGATTAGAGGGAATTAAAATAATCGAAAATGAAGCATGTCAGAATGAAATGAAAAGTACCCATGACAAAAAAAATTGAAATTTCCAAACTTATGTTGTACACGGAGGAATAGAAACCATGTAAGCGCACACATTTTGTGGACGGATTAGAAAGAATTAAATTAATCGAAAATACAGCATGCAAGTATGGAATTAAAAATAACCATGAGAGGTGTATCTACTGCTCGCATTAAGAGGAATTAAAAAAATGGAAAATATGTTCGCCTGCAGGGAACACAACACAAATGGCAATCGTTAAGGAAATAGAAAATAATTGGTTTCGGAGATAACCGTATTCTTTCGTTGGGCACTTCTCCCGAAGGAAAATTACCACATTCAAAAAAACTCAATAATGCTCACTCTTTCGTTTATATCTGAAAATATTAGTTTTTCTTTATTCTTCTTTTCTTACCGGGTGTGCTCCGATCGCACACAAAAAATAATTTTTTTTATTTATTCTCAAATTTAAAAATTCCTATATGATGGGTAATTTTTATTGGTTTCTGTTCAACACTTTTAAATTAGTTTCAGGTAAACCTTTTTATTTTGTTGTTTTTATTTATTTCACTTCATAATAATCGTAACCTCCAAATATAAACATTTGATTATAACCAATTTTACCCCTATTGAAAAAGCCTACATAGTAAACTACATGGAAATCTATGTGGGAACCCATATGGGATCCTTTTTTGAATTCCTATCTCAAATTACGAACTGAGACAAGAAAATAGGATGGGAATCTATATCGGTTCTTATTATGGGTTTTTATGAAGGGTCCTTCATGGATGGGTTTGCAATTAATATTTAAGGAGTGCGCAGTAGTTTTCTATGAAAGCTACGGCTGGGGTTTTTAAGATAAGGGTTTTTAAGATTGCCGACTGTGCACCCAAAACTTCAAAAAATATTTCATTAATAAAAAGTTATAATCCCATGTGGGATTTCATGTAGGAGCAATTCATAGGTTTCCATAACGGTATTCATATAAGAACCCATGTGGAAACCCACAAAATATTTCCCATCCCATCTCAGATCATAATTTGAGACAGGAATTCAATAAACTATCCCATATGGGTTCCCACATAGTTTCCCATGTAGTTTACTATGTAGGCTTTTTCAGTAGGGATATATCTACAGGCTACTCCAAAATATTACTCAAAATCATGGATTATATAATCATTTTTTGGACGAATATTTTCTTTCTTTTTTGCACAATTATACGAGCGCACTCATAACAGAATTAATTTTTTGCTGTTTTTTTTTTAATTTCGTGAGTCTATTATTTTTACTCATATATCAATATTGAGCGAATTAGCTTATTTAATAATTTTCATTGTTTTTAACTTTATACATTACTAGGAAACTAGTAAGATTTCGAAACGTCATACAATAAAAAAACGATTGTCTGCAATTTGTCGTTGACTCTTGTCATCACATTCATTTCTCTTGCAGAGTTATCAAAAATCAAGACGGAACCTTTTTGTTCTGAGTACGCAAAATGCAAAGTTTCTCTGTATATTTCGTACAGTAATTCAATCTAATTGTGAGCAATAAAGTAGAGATGATGGCGTCAGGGGCCACAACTTATATTTTTCCAGGTATGTAATTTTTCGAGACCCCCCTCCTCCCCCCACTGACTGGTAGCAAAAACCGACTGTAGGCCTGATATCTTGGTTGAGATAGACACAAATTTTAAAATAAGTACTAGATAATACTTATAATCTACAAAAACTCTAATGTATACAACAAATTATATCTTTAGATCTTTAAGTAAATACTCATTAATAGATAAATTGCAGGCAATTTACTAACTATACTAACTATAAATTCCTTTTATTATACAGTACACTCCCGGTAACTGCCAGTCTAACGGGGTTGTAGGGGAGTATAATTCCAAGAATTCGGCACTTATTGAGTACACCCACTCTGCTCCGTTGTATAACCACGCTGCGTTGGAGGTCTCACTTTGGGACATGCGCAGAGACTCGCAGCCGCTCGCAGTCGCTTAAGTGGGAGACACAATGGAGTGTGCGTTAAAATGGAACTTACGGAGGAACTTACCTGAAACTTACGGAGCTTGCAGTTAGCGGGAGTGTACTGTATAAATTATAATGCTACAGAACTTTTATTTGAAAGTATTAATAAATAGATTAATCACGCAAACTGAATCTAATGAAATTCTGATTTGAAGTATTTTTAAAGATGAAGCAATTCGTGAAGAAAATTTCTGAAAGTTAATTTCGTTTTAATTAATTGCAATTTCAAAATAGTTTCCCAATACCATCCGACACCTGAAATAGTGTTACTATTCGGAACATAAAAAGATTGTAGGGTAAAGGTTTCTAAACTCTCTAATTTTTTACTTTGTAAGGCAGGCAAACTTCAAATATTAACATTTTAATTCTTCTTCTTCTTTATTTATAGTGTGTCTCTACTACAAACTTAATATTATCTTTTCCTTACTATTTATAAATATTTACAACTATTTACATCAATTCTTATATCTAGTTCCTTACTTCTATAATAATATAGCGCAATTTTACTGTCGGAAGAGTGAGCGAGAGCGATTGAAAGCGAGAGAACGAGCGAGTGAGAGCGAGCGCATCCGCATCTCAATCTATTTATACTATTACATAATAACTGCTTACAGATCTTAACGCTTCTAATCTATGCGACTTCCGTTTCCTTTTTCCTTCACTTTCACTTCTCTTCTATCTCATTCTCATTTTGCCATTTTTCCACATCCATTCTTTTATTCTTTCTCATTCGCCCCTCTCGCCCCCTCCAACTCATTCATCCAGTTCTCACCCATGCCATCCTCGCCTAGAATCTTTACCACATTCTCTTGCCAGCTTCCTTTATCTTATCTTCCTCTCCTACATCCTTCCCATACATGCTCCCATGTTTCCTTCTCCAATTCACATATTCCGCACTTTCTATTCTCTTCCTTTTCCTAATACATTCCCTCCCTTACCTCGTTTCCCAATCTAAATCTTGCTATTCTGGTCCATCTTCTCTCTCCCCATCCCTTTTCTAAATACTTTGGTACTCCTTCCTTTTTTATAATCTTATACTATTTATAATATTTTGATTCCTAAATCATTTCCCATCTTTCCATTAATTGTCTTTCCCTGTCCCTCCTCTCCAATTCTTCATAGCTTACTCCATTCCCCTCTCCTATATCTCTAGCACTGAAAAACTCCCTCCTTTCTTCTTCCCATATTGTAGTTCTACCGCCCTCCCTCTCCTTACTTCTACCTCCTTCGAACACTTTTTCGTTAACTCCCCTCCCTTTCCCTCCCTTAACTTTGTTTCAAATTGCCACGCCCTCTTACCCGCTCTAGTACGTAATTTATCCCTCTGTGCTTCTTCTCTCACCATATATCCAGGCGTCCTCTAGTCTACTCCTAGCGTCCACCTTATATACCTTTCTTGTTATAACATATTTGTTTCTTGTTGCTTACATATTGTATATTACATATTGCTTTCTTGATTCTTTTCGAAAATATAGCCCGCCTGGTGGTGGATTTTAATGCATTATAATTCCCGGCGGTAAGCTGAACCTCTTGTGATGATCCTGCTACATTCATAAGAGGAGTAGCAACTCCTAATTCAGGAACATCATCTCCGATTATTGCTGTTAAGCCTAGCAGTTCCTATAATTAATTTTCTTCTGGAGTCACCCTACTAAAAAAAAAGTCAGGAATCGTCACAAATGGTCAGAAGTTCTGACGATTTCTGAATATCCTGACTATTCCTGACGAGTTTGATTATTTCTGAATATATGCTAATTCACATTCTATCAGGTAGCTCATCGGCTAGGAACGCAAGTAGGCCAACCGAAAAGGATTAAAAATTTTAAATAAATTGTGTTCAATGTTGCATATGGGGCAGAATAAGTCAAGTGTTCCCACCTAAAATTATTATTTTTTTATCGGGTTGAAACTTGGCTAATTTATAGTCCCAGTGGACCTATTTTAACTCACCAAACCATAGTTTTGTTTATCAACCGGCTGTTAATATACAGGGGCCTGCAGTTTTCACTTTTTCAGGTGCTTTTTTACATTCACATTAGTGTAACTTTTTTTAGGATTATCCGATTGCACTTTCATTAGAGTGTTTTGGAAAGCTCTTTTCATGTACTTAAGGACTATCATAATAATTTTTTTTCTTTATGGTTTTTTTGTTTTGAAAATCAAAATTAAAATTGATTTTTTGAAGAAAACCATATTTAATTTTTTTTTCTTTTTAAAAAAATAGCTTTTTTACACTCTTTGAAGTCATGTAGAAGAAAATGTGGGCTAGAAATAGTTTCATGGACAAATTGAGATTTTTACTCTCGAGGGGACCATGTTAAAATTATATAATATACATACACACAGAAAATAATTTAAGGCTAGTCAAATGTGAGCTTAGAGGCAAGTTAGACTTAACACTATTTGTTGTCGGGCGCTGCGTAATTTGAATATTGTCCCCTCGACCGTAAAAATCTCAATTCGACCATGAAATGATTTCCAGCCCACTTTTTTTTTCTACATGACTTTAAAGAGTTTACAAAAGCTATTTTTTGGAAAAGATAAAAAAATTTAAACATGGTTTTTCTAAAAAAATCAATTTTTATTTAAAAAAAAAAATTAAAATTCATAATGAAAAAAAAATTGTTATGACAGTCTTGAAGTACGTGAAAAGAGCTTTCCAAAAAATCATAATAAAAGTGCAATCGGATAATCCTAAACGGAGTTAAGCTAATGTGAAGGTGGAAAAGCACCTGAAAAAGTGGAAACTTCAGACACCTGTATATTGACAACTGGTTGATAAATGGATCTATGGTTTGGTGAATTAATATAGGTCCACTGGGAATATAATTTGGCCAAGTTTCAAGCCGATAAAAAAAAAATAATTTTAGGTGGGAACTGTTGGGTTTTAAATTCAAATGAGCAACACGAGCCTGAATGTAATTACCTATCGACTATCGATGATTATATTCTGTCTCTATGATGTTCACAACATTGGTGTCATTGTTTGTTTATATTAACGACGTATCCTTTTGATGATATTAATATCCCAGATAACAATGCATGCGGACGCACATGGGCGCATGGCGTGCAAGCACGATGTGTCGGCAACAATGCAAGCACAGTGACAGCACGTTCTGAGGGTAATAAGTAATCCCACATAGTGCCCGCACACGGTCTGCATGATATGCAGCACAGCGTGCGTCTATCATGCTCGTCAGGTACTTAGGGCAAAATGTGAAGAAATGTGAAGAGTGTGGCACAAAAAGCGCATTTTTGTTATTTTCCAAGTTTATTTTACAGACAAAAAGTCGAAGTAAAAGTGAATAATTATTTTTGTTCAAATTAAATAAACATTTTATCTCGTGTTTTGGTTCGGAAAATGGTTCACTATTTTTTACTATATTTACTATATTCAGATTTAAAATGATCGAAAACAACTTTTTCAAGTGCACATTTTTAATCGTTCTACTTCTGAGATTTAAGTTCTTAATTCTCAGTAGTAGAACGATTAAAAATATGCAACTTGAAAAACGATTGAAAATAATTAACTGGATAATTCAAAAGTATAGTTTTCTTTAACATCCCTTTGTTTTTTAACAAAAGTGATGAATAAACGTTCTGTGTTGAATAATTTAAATTGTTCGAAATGAAAAAATATTTTCAGATAAATATATATTTCTCGCTAATACATTATGTAAGAGGTAGCAGGAATAATTTTGTGTATGTCGCTCTTGGAATAAACACCTGTTGCATCATCAGTTGTGAAAGAACAACTTTCAACACAGGAGTCTCTTCTTAAAAACGTCATACAATGTTTCCTGTTACTTATATTATTTTTAAAATCTTGTTTTCAATAATTATAACTCAAAACACGCGCATGCTAGCACGACGCTGGCACACACGTGCCGACACGCGTGCGGCGCATATGCGACGCATATGAGGACACATATGTCTGCACTCTTGCCCTCATATCGTGCCGATCGGTCGACACGCGTGCCAACACCATGCGGACAAGGTGAGAGCAAATTGTTATCTGGGATATCTTATCTTTTGGCAAAACTCTATTGTAACACTTAATAAATCGTGTTAAATCCAATAGGTTATGGGCACAGAACTCTTCCACTGGGTCACGAATACGATAGTGACATAAAAAATTTTGTTTAAAAAAGGATCTGCTGTGATAGGTTACGACGAAGGCAAAACGAGCAAAATATGCCCTCAAATTTGCTGAATCATCGTTAACTGGAAATCAAGCTATCATTGGAAATCTGTTGATGGAAGCAATGACAAGCCAGAGGAAGCTGTTCAAGCTGCCGCATGGGAGAAAGAGGGTAGAAAAGCAAAAGCAGACATCATCCATGCAATTAATCCATCGGAATTAGGCCACGGAAAGAACTGCAACACATCAAACGGGGTATGGCGAAAGTTAGAACAAGTATAACAGTCCAAAGGTCCTGCAAGAAAGGTGACTTTGCTAAAGCAATTACTTTTTTCAATAATGGACGAAGACGAAAATATGACACCATTTAAATAAATTTTTCAACACAGTTGATAAATTAGCAGGAATGAACATCTCTGTTGACGATGATATATTGACTATATTACTATTTTACAGTGTACTAAACAGTTTCGTTAACTTTAGATGTGCTATTGAAGCCCGCGATGATCTCCCGACACCTGCAAATTTAAAAATAAAACTACTAGAGGAGTACAGTTCTAGGAAAGAAAAGGATCTTGACAAAAACTCGCAAGGAGCCGTTTTTGTAAAATCTTCCGGAAGCCAGTACAATCAGCATCGTCAGAAAAAGGATGGCAATAATGGCAATAACACCTCTACGAGTAATGAAAATAATGTTTAATTCCAAAAAAATGCCTTTAAGTGCAACTACCAACGGCCAAACCACGCTAAAAAACCAGTTCTCGTCAGATCACTGTAGTTAAGCAGCATATCGTGGGTGTGGTGAGCCCAACTTGTAGTTATTTACTACAAGAAACTATCCACCTAGAAACACTACCCAAATCGGGTAGTGTCACGCCTACTCTGAAAGGGAAATGGCTTAATGGTATACTACTACTACTACTACTGTAAAAGGCCTGGACACAAGGCTTCAGAGTGCAGAAAAGGAACTAATGATAGAAAGCAAAGTACTTCGAATGTAGAAGAAGCTTTTCTTACTACTTTCGTAGATCTAGAAGTCAATGTCGTCGAGAAAAAAGCATCTTTCGCCTGTGCGTTCAGTGCTGAGTCCACGTCAGGTAAATCTTGGTACATAGATAATGGCGCGACTTCATAAATGTAAGTAAGTAAGTATAACATTAAGCCATTTCCCTTTCAGGGTAGGCGTGACACTACCCGATTCGGGTAGTGTTTCTAGGTGGATAGTTTCTTGTAGTAAATAACTACAAGTGTGGGCTCACCACACCCACGACGGGGGTTTCACCCACATGTAAGTAAGTAAGTATACCATTAAGCCATTTCCCTTTCAGGGTAGGTGTGACACTATCCGATTCGGGTAGTGTTTCTAGGTGGATAGTTTTTCATGTGCTACGATAAAAACTACTTTTCAGAATTAAACCAAGTTGAATCGCAAAAGGTAAGTCTAACTGTCGACAAAACAACTGACATTCAAGGAAAAGATACAATTCATCTTTGCGTATAGGATTCCTAGGAGAAAAGAAAAGTTAGATTAGAAAATGTTTTTCTTGTACCAGAATTGAAAACTGATCTATTTTCTGTCTCTGAAACTACCAAAAGATGACGTTTAGTCATATTCACCGAAGACTGTGCAAGGATTAAAAACAAAAAGAATGAAGTTATCTTCAAAGGTAGCAAAAGAGGTGATCTATACTTCATAGAATCAAGGCCAGAGGGATTTTCTGAGTTCGGATAAGTGGAATCGATCGATGGTAGTGGTAGATGCTGAATCATTCCACAGCTGCGACTTCGGAAAGAGAGTTAAGCGAATTGGAGAAATGGCACATGAGGTATGGACATCTTAATAAAACTGATTTAAAAAGACTCTATTATCAAAATATGTGAAAGGACTATCATTCAAGTCAGAAAACAAACTGCCCACCTGTGAAATCTGTATCATGGGAAAACAAACTGCGACACCGTTTCCAAAGTTTTCCAATGAGAAGCAAATCTCTCGGTGGCGCTTCGTATTTTGTGACTTTCATCGATGATAAGTCCAACTGGGTAGAAGTTTATTTCTTAAAAAGTAAATGTCAAGCTAAGGAAGCTTTTACCAAGTTTAAAGCTTTTTCGGAAAATAAAACTGAAAAAAGGATTTACGTGCAGATAAGGGTCTCGAGTATTGTGGGCAGGAGTTTACAAATGATCTTGAACGAAATAGTATAATGCAAGAACACACCGTTGGTTATATCCCTCAACAAAATGGAAAAGCCGATAGGATGAACCAAACTCTCGTAGAAATGGCGAGATGTCTCTTGCTGCAGGCTGGTCTACCTGGAATTTTTTTGACTGAAGCAATTTCTACAGCTGCCTATATTCGAAACAGGTGTCCAACAAAGCAATTAAAAGGTCAAACTCCATACGAAATCTGGTTCGGTTCAAAGTCATCTATTCATCATCTGTGATCGTTTGGCTGTAGGGCTTAGGCTTTGAAAAAAAAAACAAGCAATGGGAAGTTCGAATGTAGATCCAATCCGTTCATCTTTGTAGGATACTCAACTAAAGCAAAGGCATTTTGGCTGTGGAATACTGAGGCTAGAGAAATAGTGACTAGTCGAGACGTCAAATTTCTTGTATCCTTCAACCAAAGTCAACTTCAAACAGAAATTGATCGCTCTTCAACAGACAGAAAAGAAGACTACATCTACTTCGATCCATTCTTCAAAAATTAAGAGATCAACAGGAATATTGACATAGATGACGTAAACATTCAAAATGAAAGGAGTATCATTCCAAATGTGAGTCAGGACAGTGAAAATGAAGATTCTCACGATCAAGCTATCAACAGCGATTTTCGCATTAACGATAGAAATCTCGAAAAAGAAATTGATGCAGAATTCCAACCACCAGGGGAGGAACAATCGGAATCGATCAATCAAACTCCTACGTCTAGAAGGGGGTCAGAAAGACCGAAGATAGACAAGACTGGACAACGAGGAAGAACGAGAAAGTTATTCAACACAGTAAATGTCAGTGATATTGAAGAAGCTTCTTTAGTAAATTAAGAGGCTATGAATCTAAGTATGCAAGAAGCTCTTGATGGACCTCATACAGACGAATGGCGTAAAGCTATGAAAATAGAGTTTGATGCACTTTTCCACATTGGTGCTTGGATTTTGACCAAACGCACGATAAATAAAAAGGTGATTGGTTGCAAATGGGTTCATAGGACGAAATACTACTCAGACGGCAACGTCGAACGTCAAAAACACGTTTGGTTGCGAAAGGCTACAATCAGCAACTTGGGACAGACTTTCAGGTGGCATTTGTACCAGTCGCTCGACAAAGTTCCATACGAATGAGAATGGCAATTTCAGCTGATTTAGGTGTAGAACTATATCAACATGATGTGGTAATGGCATACATGAACGGATACCTAGAAGAAGAAATCCATATGGAGGAGGCTGAACGTTTTGAACTTCAAGGTAGCTAGAACCTTGTCTACAAACTCAAGAGGGCAATTAATGGTCTCAAGCAGTCCGGCCGCTAATGTTTTAAAAAGCTAGACGAAAGACTGAAATAACTTGGATTGAAACAATTAAGTGGAGGCAAGTGTCTTTATATTCAAAAGACACAGAACTCTCTCCTCATCGTCATGGTTACGTGGACGATCTGATTATGGCAACAGATCGTACAGAAATATTTAAAAGGCTGAAAGAAAATCTATCTCGGTGAATTCCAAATGAAAGATTTAGGAAAATTGCATTACTGCCTTGGACTCGAATTTGAAAAGAATCTGGATGCAAACTCGATTTTCATGTCGCAGAAAAAGTACATCGAGGATGTCTTGCGAAAGTTTGGTATGCAATATTCCAAGCCTGTCGTTACACCTTTAGATGGAAACATGAAACTCAGCAAGGATATGCAACCGAAGACCGTTGAAGAGGTAGAAGGAATGAGCAGGGTCCCATATCAATCCTCGATAGGCTCTCTTATGTACTTGGCAGTCTGCACGCGACCTAACATAGCTTACGCAGTATGCCACCTGAGCCAATTTAATCAAAATTCGGGAAAATCTCATTGGTTATCAGCAAAAAGAGTCCTACGCTACGTAAAGGGAACCAGCAACTGTGGTGTGAAATTCAGAAGAACATGAGATGAACTTTTTGGCTATGTGGATAAAGATTGGGGCGCTGGACTTGATGATCGGAGATCCTATACAGGCTATGTATTCAAACTTAATACTACAAGCCTAATACATCTGGATGCAAAGCCAAATAGAATCTTCTGCGATAATCAAGGAGCGCAGAAATTGACGAAAGCCCCAGTGCATCATGCACGCACTAAGCTCATCGATATTCGCCATCATTATGTTCGCGAAATCTTCGAGAGAGGAGACATCGACGTCAAATCACAAAATCACTTTTTGAACCAAGTCATCGAAAGTGTCTTAAAGGTCTTGATGTGACAATTTTTTATAATATTAACCCTTAAAGTTATCCCTGGGGTCATTTATACCCAGCCCTTTTTTAGTCGAAGAGTAATTTTTTCAATTTTTTTTTTAGTTTTTAATTATTTTTCATATGTTAAAATTAAAAATATATATATATATATATTAACTAGTTTTATCTTATACAGGATATAAAAAAGTATATCCAAAAAAATATTAGTGCAAACATATTAAAAATCCTTGTTACAATAAAGAAATTTCTGCTGGGGCCTTAAGCGACCCCCCTCATTCTTTATGTTATCATAGAGAGGGGATAACTTTAAGGGTTAATATATCTTATCTTTTGGCAAAACTGTATTTTGAGACTGAATAAATCTTGTTAAATCCAATAGGAACACTTGACGTATTCTGCCCCATATACAGAAACAAAAGTTAGAAATTCAGAATCTACAGGTTACGACGATTTCAGATACCTAAAAATTTACCTAAAAAATTTAAAATTAGAATAAGTATAATGTATCTTGTAATAAGAGAAAGTGATACGTCAAAACCGACAAAATTTTCAGATTCACTTTCAGAGCCATTTATTAGATACATATCAATAATTAAATATAAGTAAAAAAAGAATATGCATATATATATATATATATATATATATATATATATACCATTAAGCCATTTCCCTTTCGGCGAGCCTCAAGGGGTAAGCGTGACACTACCCGATTCGGGTAGTGTTTCTAGGTGGATAGTTTCTTGTAGTAAATAATTACAAGTGTGGGCTCACCACACCCACCACCGCCAACAGCAACGCAGTAGTATCAGACGGTCACCCATCCAAGTACTAACCGCGCCCAACACTGCTTAACTTCAGTGATCTAACGGGAACTGGTGTTTCCAGCGTGGTATGGCCGTTGCATAAATAAATAAAAATAAATAAATAATATAAATAACCTGGGAAATATAAAAGGGATTAGGTTTTATGGCATTCTATTCTTGGACCCCTAATAAAAGCATTATCCTTCGAACCCAAGCTGTGACGATTTCTGAACACTTTCTCATGAATTCTGACTTTTCTTGACGATTTCTATCGAGAAACGTAACAAAAGTGGTCAGTAATGGTCAAAAGTCCTGCATTTTTTTCTGACGATTCCTGACTTTTTTTAGTAGGGCAGATAAGCCGTGAAGTCTATTTTTCCACCTCCAGTTTAAAAAAATTCTTGATTCAACTTCGCAGCTTTCGCCTTAGTAGTAGCCTTCCAATTACTGAAAGATCTTTGCCATCCATGCGCATCCTTCAGGCCTAAACCAAGACTGTTGAGGCGCATTGTCAGTTCTTCCCACGCCTGATTAGTGAACTCTTTGCCATCTAACCTCTGGTGCCGATTCTTAACTATGCACGGATGCTTTTGCGCATATCTCAGCAGTTCCTGCCAATGCAATGCTTTACTTCGGCTCTGTCTCTTTCGGTGGCCATTTTAACGGCAGAAGCTGAAAATATATATAAGTCTTTCAACATAAAAGTGAAAGTCTACCAAATTTGCATTAAATTTCTTAATGCATCTTTTTTGTTTTTATTCGAGAATCTGTTCAAAATGAATCGTTTAATATCCTATGGTAGGACGGATTCGAAAGAAGATTTAAACGTATTTTCATTTCAGATCTTTGGAGAAATTTTAACTGTTAATTATTTTTAGAAATTTTAATTTAAAATGAATGTAACAGAAATTTACAAGTCTCCAGTAATTAAAATGCGAAAGTCTTTTTTTCATTCAGTACTTTGCCACTTTTATTTCTTAAGTCTTCTGCATTTTTATTATACGAGTATTAGATGCAAGTTTTCTGCAGGGAGTTTGCTGTGGAGTTCAAAGAACTTGTAGCAAAAGTTTCAGAGCTTCTGAAGATGTAGAATTAGAATATTTTATAATACATAGTAGCTATTTATCTCACAAAATAGGCGATACGTGCCGGGATTATTATCAATTTTGTCCAGGATGCAACAATACATACATTGTTAAATATCCCAGGTAGAAAATTCAGTAGTCCTCCGGAGTTCACCACCAGCGCAGTACTGGCCCAGTACTGGTCACCAGTACAGATAATCGGTAGTTCGCCCAGTACTGGCGACGGTTGGCTCCACGGTCGGCGCAATACTATGCCGACAGTATAAGTATTGAAAAAATGAAAAAATACGTTTAAAAATATGGTTCATATGTTTTAAAATTTCGAAAAACGACGAGTTTTTACAAACGACGCGAAAACAATTTTTCTTCTGTTTTTTTTTTCTAAGGAAAAAAATCCTAAGTTCCATCTTTATGATTAATTGTAAATGTTCAGAAAAAATTACATTTGATGTAATTCTTAATCGCTGTTAAATAGTCTAAAACACCTGAAAAGCTTATTAAAAATGACATTTTATGACATTATTAAAAATTGCAAAATGGCCTAAAACGCGAAAGAACAAAATATTACACGAAGAAAAATTGTAAGCGATTTAAATTATTTATTTTTATTTTATTTATATTTCCGTTAAGAGTTCATTTATATTACATCTATATGATGTCGTATAATAATAAAAACATTTATGAGAAAAAGGATTTAAAAAATTGTTGTTTTAACTTTTTTGAGCTGTGGCTTATGTGGATGTTTTTTTTCATTGAGTTTCAATTCTGTAGGTATAGAGTAATGGTTAAGACTACCGACTGCTAGGCGATAGATTCAGGAATATACGTAGGTTCGAAACGCCGTAGCGTTAGAAATTTTATTTGTAAAATAGTGTTTAAAAATGTAATATATGTATTCATTCTAAGCAGGACCATTCATATTTATACACAAAATACTCGCAATAAACTATTATTTATTTTTTAAATAGCTTTTTTCTTATATATTTAGAAAATAGCAATAGTGGGTGTTGAATTAAACCAAAAGTTTGCGATTTACTCTTTTGTAATCATGAATAAGATTTGAACGATATGCAGTCGTATGATGAAGAATGGATGGTCCTAAAAACAATTGAATGATTGTTTATCATTTTTAAAATTAACTCCAGCAATTTGTACGCCAGTGGTTTGCTAGTACAGAACCAGTACTGATGTGCAGTACCGCACGCCAGTACTGCGGAGCATTACCAGCCAGTACTGGACCCGTACTGGGACTCCGGCAATCTGTACTGGGCCAGTACTGCGCTAGTGGTGTATTTCCACCTGGGATGTTCTCTAAATCTGAATTACATTTGGATCCCCTGGAAATATTAAGAAGGCCACTGCAAGCCATGCCAAAAACCATAATTAAATCCAGCTTCCAGTGTACTTCAATTCAACTAATTGTATACCCAAATCATGACTGCTTTCTTACTTCGCCAATTAGTTAAAATTAAACGGCAAATTGTTATTAAAATTGTAAATAATTATTAGTCATGTTTATGTAATTGTTTAGTGGAAAAAGTTTCCGAAATATTAAAAAATATCACTTAATATCACTCATTCGTTATAGCCAAGTAAACTATAACCTAAAAGTCAAAATGAATATTTTCTTTTTCACTTACAAGGGGACCTTTAGGTATGCTTTTTTTGTTTGAATGGATACTCTCCTCAATGAAAGGTACGTACCATAGGTTTTCTGAGAAAAATCAAGAAGACGCAATTTTGACCCATTTTCGAGAAAAATGCATTTAAAAATTGCGGACCGATGGTGATCGAGGCGGTGTAAAAGTATTTCGAAGCGTCGGTAGCTCCCTGGTAGAACACTCAGCTGATAGCCGCAAGGTTGCGCGTTCGATTCTCGCCATCCGTACTTTTTTTCCTTTTTTTCTTTATCAAAATGCTTCTTTATTCCATTTTTTAACAACATTTAATAAAATTATACCATTTAATAATTATTGTATTTTTATTATCACTCGTTTGGACAATTGTGAATTTTATTAAAATTCTTTGTTCTTCAATAGTTTCTAGTATTTATGTTTTTAAATTAAAGCAGGAACAAAGTGTTTCAAACAATAAATAGAAAATTAAAATGTTTTCCGCAAACTACAAAAAAAACACATAAATAATAGCGAATTATCTTTAATGCATTTACTTTTGCACACTTACATTTATTCTTAACTATTATTTTTTATATTATTAGGAATATGTAGTATCGCGCACGAACTAGAGTGATACTGGTCATAAGAGCAAGAAAAACAAAAAATGGGAAGACATACTTCATTCACATTCATAAGTTTTCCTATCATCACAGAGTTTCGAAGCATAACAAGCATAATGCAACCTATTACAAAATATCGGAGAAGATAAGTGATGGTGAGCAATTGAATGTATTTTTATACTATCCTCACGGGAATTTATTTCGCGATCATGTTCAATCAAGTAAGAACAATTTTGAAGACGCTTTATAAGATTTTTTTCATCATACCTCAATCGATATGATGAAAAATTGTATACATGACTCGGGCCGAGGCAACGATTTCACTCGTGTGATATCAGCCCTCGCTTCGCTCGGGCAGCTAACTTCACGCTCGTGAAATCGTTGCCTTTCGACCCTCGTCACGCAATATAATATTAACTGCCTGTAAAAATAAACATCACAAGGTTGGACCAAAGGAGTACACTTTGGCGGAATTACCTTGGTGGTGCAATTCGATAAACCTTTATCGTCCAGCTTGAACATCTCATCATACATGCATTTTAACATTTTAATTTTGTATTTATTGTTGAAATTATCATTTGAAACACTTTGTTCCTAATTTAATTTAAAAATATAAATACTAGAAACTCTTGAAGAATAAAGAATTTTAATAAAATGCACAATTGTCCAAAGGAGTGATAGTAAAAATAAGATAAATACAGTTTTTTTTTTAATAAGGAATAAATAATCATTTAATGTTATAATTTTAGTAAATGTTATTCAAAAATGGAATAAACAAGCATTTTGATAAAGAAAAAAAAAGAAAAAAATGTAAGGGTAGCGAGAATCGAACGCCCAACCTTGCGGCTATCAGCCGAGCGTTCTACCAAGAAACTACCGACGCTTCGAAATACTTTTACACCTGCTCGATCCGCTCGATGGCCATCTGTTCGCAATTTTTAAAATGCATTTTTCTCGAAAATGGCTCAAAGTTGCGTCTTCTTGATTTTTCTCAGAAAACCTCTGGTACGTACCTTTCATTGAGGAGAGTATCAATTCAAACAAAAAAAAAGCATACCTAAAGCTCCCCTGGTGAGTAATTTTTCAGTAATTCAGAGTTATAGTGTTTTTTTGATAAATACGTTAAAAGTGGAGGGTTCGCGAATGTGTGTACTCAGTGGACTGCATATATTTCCATTGAAGTATATTGCTGACATCAATGTTTGCGACTTTCTGTCCACAAAAAGAATAAAACACAATAATAACTATTTTTGCAACTAACAATGGAAATGAATGAAAATTTATCAACACTAATGCGTATACATATAATTATATATAATGGCACGTGGATACCAATATCACTGCCTATTATGAGGCAGAGCTGCCAACATAGTGCAATTTTGCACAAATTATTAGGATTGAAAGGGTTGAAGTAACGTTAAATATCAGTATAGGACCTCATTGTGTTATTTAATTTACAAATTAACATTTTGTTTGACAATTTAAAATGAGGTTTTCATTTTGGAAACTACTTTTTTGTTCAATACATGAATCATTAGAATATAACCTAACCTGTATTTATATTAACAGGGTAGGCAACTTTTTTTTAAATTTTGATAAATATTATATTAATTTTAAATGTTAATTACAGATTTTTTACTGTATAGCAACGCAAGACTAGAAAGGACCCCGCACCAAATACATAGTAAAAAAGGTCCCGGTGGAATTTTCAAAGTTTTTCATATTTTTTAGCTTATGCTCTCCTGATCAAAAAATCTTAATGGCAAAAACTCAAATTATGAACAGTTTTTGTGCTACGACGATTTAAAAGTCAGATTTTAGTACATATTTTTACCTGTGGAGTGGAATATATCACAGACTTTTTTTTCCACCCTTTGCATTGCTCTCGTGCAAGTTTATGTAGAAAAAGAATTACACGGGCGAACAATGCGATGTAATCGCGTTGGAAGTTATAAGCGCTAAGCGTTCGGGCGATGCGGTAAGCGCTTAGGCAACGCACAAAGCGTTCCTATAATTGCATGTTATCGAGCTTCAAACGCGAAATTCGATTTCTATTATCAAGAGGCGTTTGGTTGTCTCAATCGGTGATACAAATAGCTAATTCACAAACGCATGACAAACGCTACCTGCGATTGAAAGATTGCATCCCAAGTTCGTTGCAAAGCGCTTAAGTTGAATGGCCAGACAAAAGAATCGATACCCAGCATTGCAATTGGGCACTGATCAACCAGTTTATGTCAAGCACTCTAAAGTACCTTTTACAGAATTCTCCTTTCGTGCCAACGCTTCCATCCTACCTTCAACGCTGAGCGTTTAAGAAAAGGATTTAAGCAATTATTATGAGGTGTTTTATACTGCTTGATTAAAACTGGCGAATCAAAGCCAAACATCAACGCTGGGGGTTCATTTTGTTGTCTGAGTGCTTACATCCTTGATCGTCGTCTACCTCGTAGACTTACCCTCTCCACTCGACTTCCCCTTACGTCGCCAAGTGAGCCTAGGCGCTGTGTCGATCCTTGCTTTCGCGGGCGCCGGGCGCCTTGCCCTAATGAGGAATAAAATACTAAACATAAATTTTGTAAATTTTGTATTTAGCACTTTAAAAATATTATTTTCGGAATCTACGTTTCTTGACGATTCCAACGATATGTCACTTGCAATCAAAAGATTAAAATTTGAATAAGTTAACGCAGATTTTAGTTTATGGTTTGACACTGGCTAGCATTATGGAATTTTTCATAATATAGTTGAAAATTCAACGGTTCATTTTGTAGAAAATTCGTCTGTGTACAATTATACTGTTTAATTTTGTAGAAAACTTGTCTGTTAAAAATTTCACTGTTTAAATGTGTAGAAAATTCGTCTGCTGTTAATTCGACTGTTGAATTTTGTAGCGAATTTGTCTCTGGAAAATTTAAATGTGGAATTTTCAACCAAAAATATTAATTTTCTACAAAAAAGGGGAATTTTCAACGACATACATGAATTTTCTACAAAATAGTTGATTTGTCAACTTAAAAGAATACATTTTTCAATCGAAAATTGAAATAGTTGAATATTCAGTTGAAAAAATGAATTTTCAACAACAACAAAAAATGGATTTTCAACAGAATACATACATTTTTACCCAAATATCTAGTAGAATGTTACACTTAAAAAGATAAATTTTCCTTATCCTTTCGAAGTGATTACAGAGCACAGTAGCCTCCGTTGGTTGTACAACTTAAAGGACCCCACTGGTAGACTAGGTCACTTACATCACGTGCCAGACGCTCTGTCTCGTATGTATGAGATCGAGGTTGAAGCAGTCAATGCTATCGCTGAGACAGACGACCCCTGGTATCTCAGGCGGATAAAGAATGTTCTAGAAATGCCTTAACATTTCCCGGACTGGAAGGTGGAGTGGCCATTTGCAATTTTACCGGCCGAATACCTTTTCTGATCTTATTTTACCGTACCTCGAGGCCTGGAAAATAGTTTTGTCTACAGAGTTGAGGAGAAAAGCTTTGCAGGAAGGGCACGACGTAGCTACTTCTCGTCATCTCGGAGTGGAAAAGACGCATGCCCGTATGGCTCTTATATTATTGGCCAGGGATGTTCAGAGTTGTGGCTGCTTATGTTCGCTCCTGTTTTACTTACCAAAAACTCAAAGTCGAACAGGCGGGTCCGGTAGGACTAATGGGAAAACGTGTGATAGAACAACCATGGATGGTCGTAGCAGCTGACATAATGGGTCCTTTTCTACCTAGCCGTGCCCGTTATCGTTACTTACTGATATTCCAAGACATGTTTACAAAGTAGATAGAGTGCATACCATTAAGAAAAACTAATGGCGTTAATGTACAAAAGGCTTTCGAAGATTTGTAGTTTTTAGGTGGCGAACGCCTAAGGTCTTGTTCACGGACAACGGCACCGATTTTACCAATAAGCTTGTAACAGAGGCCATGCGCAAGCAAATCCAGTGGAGCGGATGCATAGGGTGGTGAACACCATGATGGCTTACTTTGTTGAAAGCGATCACCGAGATTAGGATAGACATCTCCCAGACTTTCGGTTTGCTTACAGTACTGTTATACATAGTTCAACTTGTGTGTCGCCAGCGCTCCTGAATTTCGGAAGATAGCCGAGGCTGGCTAGTTCAATAAAAAGACAGGTAGAGGCGTTCCCACAAATTATATCGTCAGCCGAAGAAGAGTGGGAAGATAGAACTAGAAGATTACCCGCATTGTGAGATTTAGTTGCCCATCACTTAGATATAGCATCAGATCGTCAAGCGAATTATTATAATCGTAGAAGGCGAGATGTCCGTTATAAAGTGGGTCACATCGTTTGGCGTAAAATACATGTTTTATCTTCCGCGCCAGATTTCATTACAAAGAAATTGGCTCCAATGTACGGTGGTCCATTTGAGATTATAGAAGTGCTCTCGCCGGTTGTGTATGTAATAAAGGGTACGACAGGAAACAATGAAACAGTTCATGTGAAGGATTTGAAACATTATTGGTCTTTCGATGAATCCGCGGTGAACAGGCCTCTCTTTCGTTCTATTAGGGACGAGGAAGAGGGTCCCGATGTTCCAGAGATCGACGACGGCATTCCTGGAGAGAACAGGACGAAGAATTTCTCATCAACTCGCCATGGACAAGCCGGTCATACAGGAGTTCACATGAATCCAAGGGATGAAGTCTCGCCACCTCGTGGGTCAGACTGTCCCAGTCCCTTTCTGCAGCGAGACGTTGTCCCTCCCAAGGACCCTGAACCCCGGAAAAAAGTAAGACACAGAGGAAAAACCATGAAGCGCAACAAACCAGGTGACCTCCTTGTTTTAAGTGAGCTAGCTATCAACAGCGGCCGCGTCCTCCGTAGTGACGGAAAATGTTTGTCCGTTGTTGTCAAGCAACCCAAGCGCAGAACTGAACTGAAGAGGCGAGGTAGACCTCCAAAAAGAACCTACCTAGCACGCCGATCCTATGTGCCAAAACGAAATAAAACTGCCCGCCGCGGAAGAACAAGGGTCAACCGACACGAAACCGAAACTAAGGACGGACGGGGTGAAGAAGTGGAAGGAGCTTCTCCTATTATTAGAAGAAGTAGGAGACTACGCGAGAAGCTCAATAAAGGAACAACCAACCTCAGAAGATCAATGGTTTGTGAGGTCTTACCGTCTCCACCTGGCGCGACTCCGTAATCGAGTATGCCGCCTTTTATTTCTCCATCAACTGATTCGTTTCCGCTAGTGCTTCGGGCCATGTCATGTCCTGGGAATCTTGCTCCCGTATTGCGATCTTCTCCTGACAGACAAATGAACAGGATGGTCCTTAGTCGAGTACTAATGCTACTGGCGATTTGTACCCAAACAGTTCTTTACTGAGGGCTTTGGCGGAGTTCATCCTCGACGAGTTCCGGGAAAATTAATTTTTCTCAATAATTTGAGTATTCTTGGGTGGCTTCGTATCATTTCCCTTCCTTGCTGTTGTTTTGATTCTTGTAGAGAAGCCTTTGGATATTCAAGGAATGTTGTATCCGAAGGTTTACAATGGGGTCGGTGCTGTTGTTTTGATTCTTCTAGAGAAGCCTTTGGATCTTGAAGGACTGAATCTGAGATTCTTTAGAGATTTTCCAGTCATTTTGTACCAGTAGGAATGTATAGGGTCCCTTACTGAAAGTCACCCAAGGAACCTTTGGAAGGATCCTATACAAAAACACGTGGGTCCTTTACGGAAAGCCATTCCGAAAACTCATGTCGCTTACAGCTATAAATTTGCCTTCCTGATATTCCCTTGAAGATCCAACTCACTATCAAGAGAGCCAAGCCACTAGCGAAACCTCGCGGATTAGTTCCTACGCAGGTTCATGTATAGGATCCTAAACATGGTCCTGTACATGAACCCACACCTGAATTAACTCTGTGAAGGAACCTGTACAGGATCATTCAAAGGTTAGCTGGTATACAGGTTCCTTAACAGGATTATGTACACTTTCCTTCGCCAAATTCCTGCACAGGAACTGTCGGAATTACCTGTAAAGGATGGTGTGCAGTTTCTTGTACAGGTACATGTGCAGGATCCTCCGAGGTTCCTGTTCTCACGTGACCGCGAAAATATATTATAATTATCTATCTGATTATACGAGTTTCATTTATTTAAAAATGTGGCAGAAAAGTTCACGCGCTGATCAAAATAGAATTGGTCTTGAGGGGTGGTCGATATCTTTATATGAGAAGAACGGGAAGGCACGGTTACTATGACGAGCGTACTCTCGTACCTACCAAGGGGGTCAGAATGATGCATCTTACGAATTCCCCAGTACCTGGAAAGGAAGGAAGCTATAAAGTCTTCTCGAGGATCGGTTCAGCCCTGCCAAAGGGACAACTAATGTTTTGTCAAGCTAGTCATAAAAACTAATTGCAATGAGGGTGGAATGTATGGCAACGCTCGGATCTCCAAGGAGATTCTTACTACCACGCTATATAAAAACTCTGGAACAGGTGAACAACAGTTAGTTCTTCGTCAGTTATTCGTCTGTATTCGCCAGTCTTTACCCGCATTTTTGAGCAGTCCTTCGGTAGCAGTTTTCAACCCTTTGGTTCGGTTCGGCTCAACCGGTGGTTTCAACTCTTTCGGGAACGTACTCTCCCAGTATCTTCTAAAATACCAGTTCATCGTGACATTCTTCATTTGGAATTTACTTCTACCCTAATCGAACTCATCACCTGCCAAGCCATCAATTATCTGGATCACCGGATACACTTTGGGTCAATGATCTATGACCACACAACTTCCTCTACTGCATATCCGGAACGAGCCCTGAGAGATTCTATCTACACAAACAAACCTAAACTCGGTAAGTCCTAATAAATATTAACCTCTGTCATCTTCCCTCTCTTATCCGTCAAAACGCTTATAAATCCATATTTTCCAGTCGGACAGTCGGAGATAAATAACATTTCTTCTCAAAATCAATCGAAGTATCCATCTTGGAACCCCTGCGCATCCTTTCTTCTTCACAAATCGAACTATGTATTTAATCTAAATAAACTGATTTGATTGTGAATTATGTGTATTCAATTCATTTGACTTATGTGCTCGTCCCAAATTGTGGTCTTATCCGATTACAATTAAATCGAGCAACTTAGGGAATTTAAGTGTATGTATATATTGTCAAGACATCACACTGTACAGGAATTTTCAGCTGGGAATTTAGTCCATTTTCTCTGAACAAAAATTTTAAATAAACATATATCAAGGCGTATGTTACAGGCAAAGTCCGATGTGCCGTCACAACGCAGTATGCCTGATCCCTCCGCGATTCGACTGAGCGGTGTCAGGAAAATTCCGAAGTAGCACTTTCACTTCGGACTCTGCCTGGTCAAATCGCGAAGTGTCCGACAGGCTCAGGCAAAATGCGAAGTAAAAATAAAACATTTGGGGTTTACTTTTCCCGCTGCACAGTGGGCTGGCTCGGGATGTTACAATTCAATATAGGATACAGGTCGCAATTGTGAACGGATTTCAAAATTTTTTCTTTTTAGAAATGATCAGTATTAAATTATCAAGAAAACTTATGGAGTTTATTTATCAATTTTTGTTTCAATATAATTATTTATTCAACGCAAGTTTTTTTCTCTAAACGAAATAAACTCTATATGTATCATATTCAACGTAGATGTACTTAGAAAACATAAATAATTCATTTTTCATATTTTTATTGTTCTTTAGTGTAAATAATTTCCGAATTCAAGCCTTTTCAGGAAAAGCCGATTATTTAAAGCGAATTTACACACTATATTCCATACAAGTCACCAGTCTTTTATTTGTAATAATTAGATTATTAATAACAATAATTGTTTATTATTGATTTATTTGATGAAAAATGATTCAATATTCGTGTAAAATGCTTTCTATCATAAAAGATAATCTGTACAATTTTATAGATAAAAGAAAAGAAACTACAATGTTTATTGTAAAAAACAACTTTCCAGTAAGAAAGAGCCAGTAATAGGTGTTTCGTTTATAAAATTTGTTATTAACATTCAAAATGTTAATTTATTGAGATGGAAAATCACTGCTTAGACAATGCTACTAAGATTTAGTATGGCAAATAAAAAATCTGTCTTTGATTAAAATAGACAAATTGAATATCTGGTTTTAAAATGGTTTATAACAACAATGATTTTAATTATTGAGAGTTTTTAGACACCGAATATCATTTTTAAAAACTAATTCTTAGCAATTAAACTTCAAAACAAAATTTCCTTTTAATGTCGTATTAGTTTCGTAACTAATGCAAAATTTATCTCCCCACTCCCGCCCCCTGCCCTTTTGTTTAGGTACTGATGCACCTACTTAGTTATCCTCCAGACGGCAATAGTTTAATCTAGTTCTTAACGTGGTCGTGGTAGTTTCGAAGATTTTTGAATAGAAGTTCTTGATCTAATGCTTGAAGTATTTTAAAAGTAAATTTTTAATCTTGTGGTTGGTGTTTCAGTGTAGATTTCCGAATAAGTTTTGTTTATCGCTTCGGAATAATATTTATAAATCGATAGTGTTTTTGAAAATTCTTAACGATGGCTAACGTAGTGGAAAATCAAGCGATGAAAATTAAATTCGAAGACAAATTTAGTACCCTCAAAATTTGCAAAAAATTTGTCGCGTATTTCAAATTTAGAAAGATACAATTAGATCGTGAAGAAAGTTGAAGGTGCTAAAGAAAAAAAGGAAAAATCATCGTTGGATTACAGGCGTCTTAAAAGTTACGATGTTCTCAAGGTTGGAGATCACAAGAAATTCATTACGCCACTTACCGAAAAGCAGCAGAATGTGAAATATTTTTTGTGTGATAACGAAATATTTGACGCGATTCATCAAGCGCTTCTTGGATGTGGTCACGGTGGACGAGACCGGACTCATGAGTGAAAAATATTCAAACGTAACTAGAGACTCAATCAATTTATATTTACAATTATGTGTGATCTGTGAGAAAAACCGGACTCTTCCAAAAAATGGTTTGGTGGTTAAGCCTCTATTGTTTAAAGAAATCAATGAATGTGCTCAAATAGACCTGATTGACATGCAAACTTGTAAAGATGGTGATTATAAATTTATCATGAACTATCCAGATCATTTTAAAAAATTTGTGATTCTTAAGCCTTTAAAATTTTAAAATGCTGAAGAAGTATCCCGTCATCACCTGAATATCTTTTGCAACTATGGAGCACCCTCCGTAATTCAATGTGACAACGGTAGAGAGTTTGTCAATAAAGTCATTACAGAATTAAAAGTTTTATGGCCAACATTTTCAATTGTGCATGGGAAACATCGACACTCTCAAAGTCAAGGCAGTGTAGAACGAGCGAATCAAGATGTTCAAAATATTCTAACAGCTTAGATAAAAGCAAATAACACTGAAATATGGAGCGAAGGCTTAAGGTTCTGCCAAATCCAAAAAGATACTGCGTATCACAGTGCTATTAAACAAACTCCATTCGAGGCGATGTTTGGTGAGTATTTTAATAAAATATAATTTGCATTACTTTAAGATAATTAATCAGTAATACTTGCACCTCATATTTGAAATAATAGAATTACACTCTGAGCAACTGCATACAGACAATTGAATTTATTGTATGATTCTCTAAAGGCAGGAATTTATAATAACTATTTATGAAAGTTAAATTGTTTTTTAAATCTTTGCAATTTGCAGTTATAACTATGTAAAAGGAAGAAAAGCCCAAAATGGAATAGGAAAGCTTCCTGATTATATTAAAAATGCACTTTATACCGAGGGAGATTTAGAACATGCATTAAAAGGAGATCAAGATGAAATTTTTAACGATCATGAAAATAATCCCAGCAAGGCGAATGACTTGATTATCTCTGGAAGCCTGCAGAAATCATAATATGATAATAACATACTCGCGGACGTAAACGAACCCAGATAACAATACGTGCCGGCACGTGATCGTCCCGACGGGCTGGAGGCTAACGTGCCTACTAAATGCACGCGTCAGGCCGGCAGAGTCGGAATGCGACCGAAGGGCGAACAACGGTCCGGCACATTAGATGCCCGTCGGTCGTGTAAAGGGCGAGGAACGACGGGCCTGGGACCTGCATCGCCGCTGCAGGCTGATAGTGCGAGTAAATTGAGATTATCATCTCGTGTGGCGTTCACCCGTGATTTTTCCCTCGGATTTAGCGCGACGTGAGTCGTTCCGGATGAATAAAAGGATCGACTTTTCCTTTTTGCACAAAAAGGCAGACTGCTGTTTTTGGTTTGCCTTGCTTGCTGTGCGTTGAATAAAAATTGGGTTAGTATATGCAACCTTGAAAAATTATAGTACGGGAATATAATAAAGTACCGAGGCCAACCTGACCTCCCTTTCTAACGCGAAAACTCTCAATTTTAATAAAATATCATTTCTTCCTCCAAATAGCACGAAAGGTAATGAAATTCTGCGTATAATAAAGTCCAAGTTGAAATAAAAATGTCAATATTATAAAAAGATATCTCTTTTTATAAAAATAACATTTTTAATTTTTCTTTCAACTTGGACTTATTATACGCAGAATTTCATCATTACCTTTCATGCTATTTCGAGGAAGAAATTTTTGTTTTATTTACATAACAAAAGATTTTTTTAATTTTAATCTACTCGCACCGTAGAGGGAAGCTCGCACACTCAGCCTGCATTTTACCGGACCGTCGTTCATGCACTTCGCCGGACCGCGTCGCTCCCGCCTGTAGGGCTGGCATATAGACATCAATGGTGTGCACATTAAGGTGCATATCTGCCGGCACGTCGGTCCGATCGATCGGACCGCGGGCGACGCCTTTATATTGCACACTGTGCTCCCTGTCTGTCAGAGGTCCGACAATAGTAGCGCCAGATTTATCGGTATGTTTGTAGAGAGCATCATCTTGGAGACCTTTTTGTAACGCAAAGTTGATGTATTGCGTGAAAGAGATTAAGTTAGTTACACAGGATCGCCTGGGCATGAAGCCATGCTGAAATTCAGAGATTGATGGAGATATGAATCTCTGTACGTCATCTCTTTGTGGCCATTTCAAAGACTTTCGCAAAATTGCACAATATGGATATAGGGCGGTAATTATACAGTTCTGCTTTATTTCCCGTTCTGTAAACTGGTATGACTTTAGCCGATTTTCACCTTTGTGGAAATATCCCTGTTATTAAAGCTAGGTTAAAAATAATTAGTTTTGGTTTGGCCAGGACTTTAGCACAGTCCTTAACAATAAAGCTGGGTACTTGATCGAGACCAGAGGTCATCTTCGGTTTGAGCTTAGATGCTGTCTTTTCAACGCTCTCGATAGTGACGAGATAGGGCTCTGATTGGCTATTACAGTAAATCGTATTCATCTCTCCTTTGGGGGCTTTGAGGAGATCTGTTATCAGCACGCGGTCTGAGGTAGCTAAATCAATTGATTGCTTGTCATTCTATACCCCTGCAAAATATCGAACAAACGCGTTTATTATTTCAACAGAATCATTTAAAGATTCTCCGTTATCCGCTATTTCATCAGGAATGAAGTTTTACCCCCTGATATATCAACAAATCCCAAAAATGTACATGGTTCATTTATTATGTTAGATTCTGTATTTTTATTATCTCTATATTTTCGCGAAAATTTGTTTTTTAGTACTATGTTCTTAATTGTAGATTTATAAAACCATATTGGATAAGATTTATTTCCTATCGGTGCGGCACTGAATTTTCGGATGAATAAATCGAAAGCTTGATTTAATTTGTTACAAAACAATTAAGTGCACGCCTCGTCTGGCGATGATATTTCCAGAAATTCTGACCAATCTGTATTCAGAAAGTATATATATAAACTTGACAGGTCACCTCTCTTGTAATTGTAGTTCCCCTTAAACATGCAGGGTTTCAAGTGTACGTGTTGGATAGCATTAAATTGGAGCATAATGGATAGAGCTGGGTGATAAACATCCCAGGGACTAAAGCTATTTGTGCACGGTCAACCTTGCTCTCAATGTTCAAAAATATGAGATCTGAGCATTTGTTGTTGTAATTAAAAATATGGAATTGTATTGAGTGAGATTGAAATGTGCTAAACACTCATCAAAAAGCTCAGCTTTGATATGAAAATTACAACCCTTCTGATAGTCCGTATAATTCGGGATGTTAAAATCTCCCAGAACAATAAGCTGCGAATTTTGCAATGAGTAAATTTCCTGCAGGGCGGTGAAAATAGACTTAGTGTTTTTATTTGTCAAATCAGGTGGTAAATAAAACACAATAAGAATTGAAGTGATTATGCAAAGCAATCAGAACCCCACCACCCCTGATATCAATTCTATCATCTCTAAAAACATTGATAGAAATAGCACGAAAAATCTCGCCTGACAATACATCTGGTTTTAACCAGGTTTCAGATAACGCAAAGCAATAATGATTGCATATGTCTGGAAAACATGAGGTGACATTCAATGTGGTATTTAAACCCCTAGTATTTTGATAGAGGATTTTGAAAGGATACTTATTTAGCTTTGAGGAGTAGCGGCTGGCGCTGGCTGCATTGTTAGCTTTGTGCTTGAAGTCTGCTGTGGCTTTACGGAGCTGACGATCACAGGGGTTGTATTTTGATGGATGATTCGTAATCCGGATTCTCCAACGTTGCATTTGCTGGTTCAGTTCCATTTTGACTCTTCGATAGTCCAATTGTTGCATTTTTGTTTTGTCGTGTGCAATCCGGATGGACTTGTATTTTTCGCTGTTCTGAATCGCTAGCTTCTTATCCGAGATGGACGTGAACACACTGTCTACTAACTCTATGGACCGGAGGTAGGATTACCACCTCTCCGGGCCTCGCCCGGAGTCTTCGGGCCTGAGATCAAATCTCCGGCTCTCCGCGCAAGCTCTAATTTCTCCGGGCCTGTAAGTTTTTGGAGTAAAATTCAGGATTTTTCTGTTTTTAACTTACAAGTAAAGCAAAAAGTAAAAACGAAACGAATTCTATTCAAATTAGCCGCCTTCAGGCCAATGCTCGCTACATTACCGACTGTAGAATGAACTCTCGCGGTATTCACATATGACCGATAATCGATTAACGTGAGCGCCCTATATAACAAAAAAAATCTGCCCGCTTCGCGGGCACATTCTCATGGCGCGCTTCGCGCGCGGCTCGCTTCGCTCGCAAGTTTCAGCGCGCCTAGGGCGCGCGACTGTTGGATCTCGCGCTTCGCGCTCGATCATATATTTATCTCGCGCTTTGCGCTCGATTATGTATTCACCTCGCGCTACGCGCTCGGGCGTATTTGCATCGCGCTTTACGCTAGGCTCCTCCAGATTTTTGCACTTCGTGTTCGACTTCGATGAAAAGAAAAAGTTTGTTTGCAAATATTATAAAATTATCAAAACCTCTACATATTAAGTGATTGTTAAATTTATTTTTATTTTAGACTGAAAAGGAACTTTATTTACTCAAGGTTCTATCGACCTTAAGGAACACATTCTCATCCAGACACTCGCGCTTCGCGCTCGATATTTGATTTGAAAATCATTTGAACCGTATGATAGAAACAAAAAAGTTTGAGCGCACTTACGGCGTGCGATTTGGTAAATACACTGAGCGCGCACTTTGTGCTTCGTGTTATATATTCTTCATATACAAATTACTAAATTTGTAATTGATTTCAAATGAAAAGTAATGATATAATTCAGGCGACAAATTTTATTAGTTGACATTTTATTTTAGCCTGTGCCGTTTATCAAAAAAGTTAATTTTTTCATTTTGAATATATTCTTACCACAAAAATTGTTTACGGGTTTGTAAGTCTTTTTTGAATGCACAATTTTTGTTCATTTATATGTTTTCGTACCTTGCATTGTTTTTTCAAAAATTTGATTTTTTTTACTGTCAATGTTATTTTCGCGAATAAAACAAAAACCACGCATCCTATCGAAACATGAGTCACAATAAATTTGTACCTCTTCCTTGGATGAACAAATTTTGTTTCAGTCATTTTTTCGTAGCTGGTAATATTCGTCTGAAAATTTGATTTTTCTATTTTCAATGCTGTTTTTTACGAATAAAGCAAAAACTACGCGTCATATCAAAAAGTGAATTATAAGAAATTTGTAGATCTTTTTTAGGTGCACAATTTTGGTGAGATGATCTTTTCTGGTATCTTGCATAGTTTGACAGCAAAATGGCTTTTTTGATTTTTCATTAATTTTGTGTGCGATCAAAATTTGAATTTTTTATTTTTCAAAAAATTCAAAAAGTTGTTATGAAAATATTATAGGGTGTTCAGGAATCAACGTTTTTCTCCTCTTGACTTTTTTTCATATCGTGCGTTTTTCGGCTTAAAATGTTCATTTTAGTTTGTTTTTTGGAATTTTGAAAATGCTATAACTCCAGTAATTTTTTTTTATCACAAAAAGTCATAAGAATATTTTGTTCGTCATTTTGCGTACTACTAATAACCGTACATAGAATTTTCAAATCTTCAAAAAAAGTGGTCTCAAAAATTTTCAAAATGTGCTCACTTTTTGGATTTTCATCCAAAATAGCTGGTTAACGAAATCGTTCTCTATTTTTCGGCCGTAAAAAAGTGTGCCAAAGCTCAATCAAATCTGATCATTTTTTCGAAAGTTATCGTGGCTACAGACAGACAGACAGACACCTTCGTAAAAATCGTTTTTTCTGACTCAGGAGGTCTCAAAACGTGGAGATTTGATGAAAACCGACTTTGTCAAATTTTACATAAAACCAATACCTTCTCATTAGAATGAGAATGTAAAAAAAAAAAAATGATCGATAATCAACATCATAAACAAAACAATCTAACCTAGTTCATTTCTAAGATTTCTGAATTGAAATTAATTATGTCAACAAAACTTGGAGAACCGACGTCAAAGAAAAAAAATATATTCTTGTTCTTTTCAAGATAAGTGGATGAAAGATCCAAATTATAAAATTTGGTTGCGCAAACTGGATCAAAATACTGGTTCTTGTTCCAAATGTGGTACTGAATTTACAATTATACACGACGGAGAAAAAGCTTTAAAGAGACATATGACGAGTGATAAACATGTAGGAACCATGAAGATGCTTGGGAAGAATAAATTAATGGAAACTTTCGTCACAGTTAAAGGTATTTTTCAATTTCATTATCATCTACGTCGGATTTCTCGTTAGTTTAAGGCATCAGTATAAAAAGGCACGATGCGTTTTCTTTCACGGTTTGCAAGGCTCTGGCTTGCTCTGGCTCATCTCCCATCTGTCTCACTTGTCTCGCTCGAAAATGTTAGATCAATAATTCAGAAATTATTTCTGATCTTCCTACGGCGGCAAATTCAAACATGCAATCTTAAATGTCTTACATTGGGTTGAAAAAAAAAAAATACAATTCACTCTTTTTTTCTGAAATGTGTTGTTAACTGTTATTTCTTGTTCACACTTGAAACGCTCAGAGCAAAAGCGAACGAAAAAAAAAACGTACGTAGAAGCGAAGTAAAAACGCGCGAGAGCAAAAACGACCTTAAGGTGTTCGCACAAGAAAATCCTTTGCAGTGCGCTGGAGACGTCTCACGGACGTGCCGTCCGCGCACAAACTCATAACGCCAAGCAATCACGTGCAACCTGTCGTGCTGCTGCCTTCCGAGCGGTGACGCACGCAAGTACCTCGCTACTTAAACTAGTTCGCAACGCACTTCAGTAAGTGCTGCCACGGACCGTAGCAGCACGGCAGGTTGCACGGGATTGGTTGGCGTTATGTGTTCGTGCGCGGACGGCACGTTCGTGAGACTTTACCAGCACACTGCAACGGATTTTCTTGTGCGAACACCTTAAAAATTGGCGAGAGGAAAAGCGAGCCAAGAATGGATGGGGAAGGTTCCCCCACTTTGCTCAACTCGGCCAGCCTCGTCTAAAGCCGAAAATGCACGAGCACGGACCCGAAGCTCGGGCCGAGTTCGCCCGAATTCACGATTCGGTTTCGTTCGCTATTAGGAGGTTTGGGTTGATTTTTGTTTTAAAAAATTCACACCCAGAGGAAAGACTTCAAATACATATAATGAAGTCTTGAAATATTTAATGATTAAGTTTTTCAGGAATTCTTATGGAATGTTTTAGACTATCTGATTCTACAGGGAATACATTATAAGACACTGGAGGTTTCATTTTTCATTATTTATATTTTATTTTTCAATCAATTTTAAATATTGTAAAGTTAAAATGATAATAAATAATTGTTATTTTTAATTTATTAAATTAATCAACATTTTTACTGTATATGCTTTCTTAATATATAAAAACTTTATAAAACCTTCAATGTCTTGAAATATTTATCCCAACATTACAAAATTTAGTTTTTACAATTTTATTTTAATTGGGAAATAATTGTAATTGGAAATAAATTGCGAATAATTGTAAAATAAGTGTAACAAAATGTATTTTATAAAGAAATATTTCATGATTTTTAAAGGACAAAACAATTTTAAAGGTAAGTCTTTGTAGTATTTTAATAACTAATGCAAATATTTTCAGAATATTTTTCCTAGATTCTGCCCTGATAGGGTCAAGCATGGTACAAAAAACCGTCGTGAAATTTCAAATAAAAACGGTACTTTGTATAAATTAATTTTAAAAATGAAAAATATTAATACCTTTTATAAATATTCCTAAATTCTATTTGAATATGATACACATTGATTTTTATTTTAAAAATTCTTGTAAATAGTTGGTCATTTTTTAAATTTTGCGACATTTTTGTACCAGGTTTGAGCTAAGGGAATAGATTTCAGGAATGAAATTATAAAAATATCTCAGGTAGTGTTTGGTTGATAATTATATTTTTTGTTGAAATTTTTATTTGACATATCTGAAATATTGAAAAATTTTGTCAAGAATCCTATATGAAAATTATATTTATATAACCTTAAAATAAGCAAAAAAAAAAGTTAAAAAATAAACAGTTATTCGAAATTTTTATTTTGTATACAAAAATATTTTTCACCTTAAATTATAATTTTGTGGAAATTTTCCTTTTTTCTTGACTAAAAATCGTTTTTACTTGAAAATTTATTTATTTTGTTGAAAATTAATTTTTTTGAAATAGCAATTATTACATTCAACTGTTTAGTTAAAACTTATATTTTTTGTTCAAAGTTTGATTGACATACAGAAATATTCAGAAATGTTGGAAAATTTTCTTAAGAATCTTAGGAAAATTATATTTATACTTATAACCTTAAAAATAAATAACTTAAAGAAAAAATAGTTATTCGAAATTTTTATTTTGTATTAAAAATTATTTTTTTGCCTTAAATTATAATTTGGTTGTAATTTTCCTTCTTTCTTGACTAAAAATAGTTTTTACTTGAAAATTTATTTATTTTGTTGAAAATTCATTTTTTTAAGTTAAATTCAACCGTTTTTTATTTAAAATTAATTTTTTTTATTGAAATAGCAATTATCACATTTTTCGTTGAGAATTAACCTATTTTGCCTGAAAATTAAACTATTCGGTTGAAAATGTTTTTTTTTGTCGTTCAAATTTTAATTTGAAATATCGGAAATCTTACAAAATATTTCGAACCTTTTGTCAAGAATCTTGGAAAACTTATATTTATATTTATTTTTACAATTTTATTTTAATTGGAAATTAATTGTAAATAATTGTAAAATAAATTCAACGAAATTCACTCTATAAAGAAATATCCTATGATACTACCTCCGCAGTGGCGTGGAAACGAGGTTTATTTAAAAATGTGTGGGATTTTCAAAAAAAAAACTGCATGAATTTCTGACCTTTCTTAATTTTATTTTTTGAGTATATTCAAATCTGATTTATGTTTAGGAAAAATCATTTGAAAAGCAAGTTCATAGTATTTTACTAACTAATGAGGATATTTTTATAATTCCATTCCTGAAATCTATTCCCTTAGGTCAAACATGGTACAAAAATGTAGTAAAATTTAAAAAATGACCAACTATTTACAAGAATTTTTTAAAATAAAAGTCAATGTGTATCATATTCAAATAAAATTTAGGAATATTTATAAAATGTATTAACATTTTTCACTTTTTAAAATTAATGTATACAGATTACAGTTTTTATTTGAAATTTTACGACAGTTTTTTGTACCATGTTTGACCCTAGGGCAGAATCAAGGAAAAATATTCTAAAAATATGTTCATTAGTTATTAAAATACTACAAAGAATTACATTCAAAACTGTTTTGTCTTTTTAAAATCATGGGATATTTCTTTATAGAATAAATTTCGCTGAATTTATTTTACAATTATTTACAATTAATTTCCAATTAAAATTATTTTACAATTAAAATAAAGTTGTAAAAATAAATATATGTTTTCCAAGATTCTTGACAGAAATTTCGAAATATTTTCTAAGATTTGATTTTATTTTATTGCGACAACCCAACAGTTTACAAAAACCACTTACAGGGTTGTATTAAATTGTACATACAGGATCCTTATTTATGTGATTCTAGACTAAGCCGTAAGTATACTTATATTAATAATTCGCATTTACAATATTAATTATTGCTGCTTATTTTGATTGATTATAATTTTTTTTGTATGCGGTCTTGCTTTTTGTATAAATGTATTTAGAGACATGTCGAATATATCGGTGTTAACCGCTATAGAGTATAAATCGTTCAGGTTTCTACATAGTTTGTAGATAGGCGAGTAGTACAATGTATTATTTGAAGTTGGTGGAAGATACAGAAGAAAATTATTTCTGCTGTTTTTTTGAGGTACATTAAGAGGGATTGATTCCAAAATGTCAGGGCATTCGATCATTCCATTTAATACTTTAAAAACAAATCCTAGTGAAAGTAATAAATGTCTTTCTTGAATTGTAATTATGTCAAACCTTTCATAGAGTTGCGTATAGTCACTTCCTCTGGCGGGATAAACACCGTCATTTTTAACACTAAAAATTTTAGAAATCTCTTCTGTATCTTCTCCAATCCTTCCTTTGCTAATTGAGTATGTGGACTCCATATCACGGATGCGTATTCTAACTTCGAGCGCACGTAAGCATTAAATAGGACTGTCAGAGTCTTTGTGCTTCGTAGATTTTTACATGAGCGCAGAATGAACCCTAGCATTTTATAATATATCATTTATATTTAATTCTAGCGACTTGAATTTATTGTTGATAGCTAGTAAGACTCCACCCCCCATACCCCTAGTCCGATCATTTCTATAACATGTAAAATGGTGGTCATTAAAATATTCAGCTGAACTAATATGTGATCTGAGCCATGTTTCGGTTATTGCAATAATATCATACATAAATAAATCTGCGAACTTCCTAACCAGGCTAACTTTTGTATTTAAACCTCTCGCGTTCTGATAGAATATATTTAATACATTTTTCTTATTTGACTTCAAACTTAAATTTAATTGATTGTTTACTTGACCTTGGTGTTCCGAGCTGTCCTCTGTAGATTTTACTGCTTGCCTGCACCTTCCATCTTCTTTGCTGTGTTGATTATTTTTGGTTGGTCTTGAGACTATACTAAACGTAGATCTGCCTCCCCTTTCTCCTTGCGTGCTTTTAGTGTATCCAGGGCTTGTTTCAACTCCTGTTGCTGATGCTTCGTCATATCTGTTTTTAATTGTATTCCTATTACCTTCACTGGGAGAGAGTTTGTTCTCCTTAATACTGCAAATTGTTTTAGGATTGATTTTGCTTCTTCCTCCGAATGTAACAAAACCTTTACTGGTCTCGGTCTGTCTATCTGCGAACGTGCACCCACACGGTAAGCGTTAATTACCGAAATTGAGCAATGAGTTATGGATGTAAGGATATCCATGACTCTGACTTTAAGAGGGTGTTGGACAGGTGTATTATCATTAGAGGGTGTGGAGTTTGCGGACGTGCTTTGAGGGTTTTCAGTATTTATAGGAGGATCTGCAAGGCCAAAAATCATCACGTTTTTCTTCCTAGAGTCTCTTTCCCGGACCTCCTTAATAGCATTGGAAATAAAGACTTTACCTGTGTCTTTCAAAATATCCTGCATATCCCCATGTTCTCTTGAAGCCATCGATTCTTGCATAGTATTCACATTAGATTCCACCGTGTTCAATCTAGTTGAGAGGATATTTACATCTTGTTTCAGCTTGTCCGTCCTTACTTCCACCTTCTTAATTTCCTTAGATAACTCATCCTTTATTCCCGCTAAGCACCTCGGAAATATGTTGTTTAATATCGTTAGATATGTCTTCCTTCAGGTCGGCTCTTAAAATGGTGTTATTTCTATTTAGGAGATCTTCTATATATTCTTTGGAGATCGGTGTTGGCGATTTTGCTCGTACACCACAGCATTTTGTAAAAACGCCTTGTGGGAGGGTTTTTCCCTGATTCGCACAACCTGGGTGGTAAAAGGTGCCACATTTTTTACATGATGTATAATCAGTCACAATTGTACCCCCACAACCCCGGCAAGATCGGTCGTCAGGTGCCATTATTATAACGATACTGCTTCTCGTCCGTTTTAATTATGTTATTCTGTGTATGTCACGTGACACAATATTCTGGACAGCTGATCTACTACTACTAGAGTTGTGACTTTACACACACATACGTTCAACCTCTGATCGTGTATTCGCAGCTATCTATACATTGAACGGAGCACTCGCGCACAACATGTGCTCGAAACTAGATTTTCTTTCTAAAAATCCCAGATCATTCTGAATACAAGTACATACACTAAATTTATAGCACATTATACACCTTATCAGGATAGAAAGGGTCAAGGGTCATTCAACTATATCGTTTTATACCTCCGAACTCAAGTCATGAGAGTTAGGTTATGTCGACCAATTATATCAGTTTTGCCGCTTCGATTACCAAATTTTCACAATTTTTATATTTCATATTAGTAATTGAACTAGATATAGGCTACAGACCGGCATCTGCCCATCACGGATATCTCGAAAACAAAGAATTATTGTAAATCAGACCGATACAACTGGATCCCGTCCATCTTGCGCTACCTTCCTTGCGCCAAGATTTGAGATATTTCAAATTAAAATTTGAAACAAAAAAAAAAAAAAATTTCAACCGAATAGTTTAATTTTCAGGCAAAATAGGTTAATTCTCAACGAAAAATGTGATAATTGCTATTTCAATAAAAAAAATTAATTTTAAATAAAAAACGGTTGAATTTAACTTAAAAAAATAGATTTCAGGAATGGAATTATAAAAATATCCTCATTAGTTAGTAAAATACTATGAACTTGCCTTTCAAATGATTTTTCCTAAACATAAATCAGATTTGAATATACTCAAAAAATAAAATTAAGAAAGGTCAGAAATTCATGCAGTTTTTTTTTTTTTTAATCCCACACATTTTTAAATAAACCTCATTTCCACGCCACTGCGGAGGTAGTATCATAGGCTATTTCTTTATAGAGTGAATTTCGTTGAATTTATTTTACAATTATTTACAATTAATTTCCAATTAAAATAAAATTGTAAAAATAAATATAAATATAAGTTTTCCAAGATTCTTGACAAAAGGTTCGAAATATTTTGTAAGATTTCCGATATTTCAAATTAAAATTTGAACAACAAAAAAAAAACATTTTCAACCGAATAGTTTAATTTTCAGGCAAAATAGGTTAATTCTCAACGAAAAATGTGATAATTGCTATTTCAATAAAAAAAAATAATTTTAAATAAAAAACGGTTGAATTCAACTTTAAAAAATCTGCCCGCTTCGCGGGCACATTCTCATCGCGCGCGGCGCGCGCGGCTCGCTTCGCTCGCAAGTTTGAGCGCGCCTAGGGCGCGCAACTGTTGGATCTCGCGCTTCGCGCTCGATCATATATTTATCTCGCGCTTCGCGCTCGATTATGTATTCACCTCGCGCTACGCGCTCGGGCGTATCTACATCGCGCTTTACGCTCGGTTGCTCTAGATTTTTCAACTTCGTGTTCGACTTCGATGAAAAGAAAAAGTTTGTTTGCAAATATTATAAAATTATCAAAACCTCTACATATTAAGTGATTGTTAAATTTGTTTTTATTTTAGACTGAAAAGGAACTTCATTTACTCAAGGTTCTATCGACCTTAAGGAACACATTCTCATCCAGATACTCGCGCTTTGCGCTCGATATTTGATTTGAAAATCATTTGAACCTTGCGTTCCATGCTCGGTTCTGTGCATTTGATTTTTCTATTTTCAATGCTGTTTTTTACGAATAAAACAAAAACTACGCGTCATATCAAAAAGTGAATGATAAGAAATTTGTAGATCTTTTTTGGGTGCACAATTTTGGTGAAATGATCTTTTCTCGTATCTTGCATAGTTTCACAGCAAAATGGAATTTTTGATTATTTTTTTGTGCGATCAAAATTTGAATTTTTTATTTTTCAAAAAATTCAAAAAGTTGTTATGAAAATATTATAGGGCGTTCAAAAAGCAACGTTTTTCTCCTCTTGACTTTTTTTCATATCGTGCGTTTTTCGGCTTAAAATGTACATTTTCGTTTGTTTTTTGGAATTTTGAAAATGCTATAACTCCAGTAATTTTTGTTTTATCACGAAAAGTCATTAGAATATTTTGTTTGTCATTTTGCGTACTACTAATAACCATACATAGAATTTTCAAATCTTCAAAAAAAGTGGTCTCAAAAATTTTCAAAATGTGCTCACTTTTTGAATTTTCATCCAAAATAGCTGGTTAACGAACTCGTTCTCTATTTTTCGGCCATAAAAAAGTCTGCCAAAGCTCAGTCAAATCTGATCATTTTTTCGAAAGTTATCGTGGCTACAGACAGACAGACAGACAGACAGACAGACTACAGACAGACAGACACCTTGGTAAAAACCGTTTTTTCTGGCTCAGGGGGTCTCAAAACGTGGAGATTTGATGAAAACCGACTATGTCAAATTTTACATAAAACCAATACCTTCTCATTAGAATGAGAATGTAAAAAAATGAATTTTTAACAAAATAAATAAATTTTTAAGTAAAAACTATTTTTAGTCAAGAAAGAAGGAAAATTACAACCAAATTATAATTTAAGGCAAAAAAATAATTTTTAATACAAAATAAAAATTTCGAATAACTATTTATTCTTTAAGTTATTCATTTTTAAGGTTATAAGTATAAATATAATTTTCCTAAGATTCTTAAGAAAATTTTCCAACATTTTTGAATATTTTTGTATGTCAATCAAACTTTGAACAAAAAATATAAGTTTTAACTAAACATTTGAATTTTCAACCAAGAAAGCTGAATTTTCAACGAAAAATGTAATAATTGCTATTTCAAAAAAATGAATTTTCAACAAAATAAATAAATTTTCAAGTAAAAACGATTTTTAGTCAAGAAAAAAGGAAAATTTCAACAAAATTATAATTTAAGGTGAAAAATATTTTTGTATACAAAATAAAAATTTCGAATAACTGTTTATTTTTTAACTTTTTTTTTTGCTTATTTTAAGGTTATATAAATATAATTTTCATATAGGATTCTTCACAAAATTTTTCAATATTTCAGATATGTCAAATAAAAATTTCAACAAAAAATATAATTATCAACCAAACACTAACTGAGATATTTTTATAATTTCATTCCTGAAATCTATTCCCGTAGCTCAAACATGGTACAAAAATTTCGCAAAATTTAAAAAATGACCAACTATTTACAAGAATTTTTAAAATAAAATCAATGTGTATCATATTCAAATAGAATTTAGGAATATTTATAAAAGGTATTAATATTTTTCATTTTTAAAATTAATTTATACAAAGTACCGTTTTTATTTGAAATTTCACGACGGTTTTTTTGTACCATGCTTGACCCTATCAGGGCAGAATCTAGGAAAAATATTCTCAAAATATTTGCATTAGTTATTATTTTGTTCGAAATTGAACGTTTTTGAAAGAAAATCATTTCATTTGGTTGAAAATTCAACTGTTTTGTTGAAAATTAGTTTTTTGGTTGAATTAAACGGTTTTCTATTTAAAATGAAATTTGTTGGTTAAAATATATGGACTATTACACTTTTAGTTGATGATTCATCTTTCTTTGTTAAAAATTAATTTTTTCACTTGGAAATTTAACTATGATATTTTTGGCTGAAAATTGATCAATTTTAGTTGAAAATTCATATATTTTGTTTAAAAGTCGTCTTTTTTTGGTAAAAAATTAATCTTCTTGGTTGAAAATCCATCTCTTTGGTTTCAAATGTACTTATTTTGTTGCAAATTCGACTGTTTTGGTTGAGTTCAACTGTTCCTGATTCAAAATGAAAATCTTTTTTGATTGAAAGTTAAACTATTACCTTTTTCAGTGAGAATTCATCATTTTTTGTTGCAAGTTGAACTACTTTGTTAAAAATTCATTCATTTTTCAGAATGAAAATTTAACCATTCCATTTTTTGTTTAAAATTTATATTGTTTAGTTAAAGATTCAACTATTTGGTTGGATATTTCTTTTCTTATTTGAAAATTCATGTATTTTGCTGAAAATATGTTTGTTTTGGTTGAAAATGTATCCTTTGTTAGTTGAAAATTTATGTATTTTGTTGAAAATTCAACGTCTACTAAAAAATTTTCTGTTGGTCTTACAAATTTTGTGAATCTTCTACGAGTGAAGTCGTAACTAGGTAAATCTAAAGAAACACTTTCAGAAAGAAATAATTAATTTTCAGCGCCAAAGAGATTTATAGCCCAAAATAGGAAAGCTAAAATTTTTCTTCCACACTGAAATTCAAAATTTTCTAAGACATTCCTTGTTTTCGAAATATTATGTGAGTCATGAGTAACCTACGACTTTCATTAAAAAGTGTAACAACTATCACTCGAAAGTTATGAATAAAGTTTTATAAAAATTAAATTTGGATATATATTTCTAAAATACAAAAGTAACTAAAACAGTAACGGTAGTTATTTTTTTAGCAAATCCAACTAAGAAAAAGTTACATTTTGAATGAGTAACCATAACAATAACTAGTTACTTTTTTCGTGATGTAACGGTAACTGTAACTAGTTCCTTTTAAAAAGTAACTTACCCATTGTACAACTTCTGATTTTAGACTTCTCAAATGAAATGTTTTGTGAAATATAAGTTATTCTTTGGAAGTCAAATAAAATAAACTGTTATTTACAAAATATATGTGTTATACATTTTTTTCTTGTCTAAAATCAGAAGTTGTACAATTTATATACATTCTTGTGCATTTTTCAATAATTATTTATTCGTATTACAAGAATTGTTTTTAATTCCAATTTCGAATTGCACGCCAACTGCGGCCAACCAGTGCGCGGCCCGCACGCAAGTGCAGTAGCAAAAGGCGCCAACATTGGCATCACCTCTTTGGACCATAGATTTTTCTAAGTACTTTATTTTCAAAAACTCTAAACCTATTCTCCTCTCCTTTCGTCAGCGCCCATGTTTCATACCCGTACCTGACGACTGGCATTATTATTGTTTTGTAAATTCTTACTTTGATGTTTCTAGATAGCAATCGCGATTTTAGTAGTGTGTTTGCTGCATAATAGCACACATTGCCAGCGTGCAGCCGCGCGTTGATTTCCGTTTTAATATTATTTTTGCTAGTTATAATAGACCCGAGGTATTTAAACTCGTTAACCCTTTCGAATTTCATATTTCCGGCCATAAGATCCCCGCCTACATTACTTTGTTCGGATCTGGCGACGGTCATATATTTTGTCTTCGATTCGCTAACTTCCAAACCAATATCTTTGGCTTTTGTGATCAAGATTTCTGCATTTTTAGCTACGGTTTCTTTATCATCCCCTAGTAAGTCGAGATCATCCGCATACCCAAGAATTTGTATTACCCCATTGAGGGTAGCACCGGTCGGATTCACTTGTACTTGTCTGACCACGTATTCTAAAACTAAGTTGAAAAGGACGCACGAAAGTGCATCGCCCTGTTTCAGGCCATCGCGGATCGAAAACTCTTCAGATAAACTTCCGTTTGCACGTATTCTACCCCTACTGCCGCTTAAGCAAATTTCGATAAGTCTAACTAATTTTCTTGGTACACCCAACAAGAACTGCTTAAAATTTAGTTAAAATATGTAAGAAAAAGAAAAATGACGATACAATATAGTCAAAAATAAAATGAAAATTCGAATTAAAATTATGTGACAGGATCTTTTTAAAAATACATTATGGTATTGTTAAAGACTTTTTACTTAAATTTGGCCGTTGAAAAAGGTCAACCCCTACTGAAAACATCTATAAAGATCCCTGTAAGATCCTGTACGTTCATCTTACAGGAAAGGATATAGGTTCCGAAATAGTTTCCTACGTGGAATCATATATAGGGACCTATTTAAGATCCTATGTGACTTTGAAGAAATGAAATAATGCTGCACAATATACTTTTCTTGCCCCTGGGATTGCCGATGAGTATAATTGAAGAATTTTATTAATTTTCTTATTTTCATTAAGAGTTGATATATGAAAAGTTGTAGAGATGAATGTAGTGCCAAATTGTAGGTTCGAAGACAGGAACCTACATAAGAGCATATGTTAAGTGTTTAACATGTTCTTTACAAGTTTTTACTTAATATTTATTCCATAAACAGTATATGCAAATATCCGAAAGTGTGTTGATGAATAGAATTGAGAATTGTAGTTCTTTTTATTTGTTTGAAAGTAATAATAAACAGTATTCAGGAAAAGTCTACTTTAAATTTTGGAATAGAATTGGAAAAGTCTACTTTAAATGTTGGAATAGAATTGATTCAATTCAGAGATATCAGTTCTGGAATTATTTGCCGGATAGTCGAATAATTATGAATGAAAAAGAATAACATACCCATGTTCACAATATGATTTTCATCGATATTAATGAACTGCGTCTCTCCATCGTAATCTTCGAAACATGAATGATCCCAAATAATGTTCATGTGTTTAATCAAATAGCCGCAGTAACCACATTTTTCTGTAGCCGATAAAATAATAGAAACTCAAATTTACTTTGTGAAATTCTCTCTCTTCCTAAAATACATACAGTTCTTTTACTAATGTGTCTTTAAAATTATAAACATTTTGCAACATACACACTGTAAAAAAAGTACGGTTTCGAATGGTAAAATCACAAGAAATTTTCTTGTATTTTTATCACTTGGATCATATAGAAGTTTTACCAATGTTGAGGTTAGAAAGTCCAGAAGCCTTGTAATTGTACAACTCTGAGTCTGACAATATGGCAGCCGGTTGGTAATGTACAGTTTCGTACCGCAATCGTACCACCTTCAGAGTAGGTAATAAACCGTCCCTCTCTGAGAATCCTGAGTCTTTAAGGGCATGTGACACAGTCAAATACCTACATTACCGACCTCACTT
>CAKNYM010048052.1:0-13468 GCA_932195095.1 Andricus curvator
CTCCAAATTTATGACTTGTCTACTTGTAATTTTCTGTAGTAACTCGGTTTTCTCATGTCCTTGGGTGTACATCAGTTTGGCAGTTCGAGCAATTTCACGTAGATTGGCGTGAAGGTAATTCATAGGGACATCTCCTTCAAACCACTTAATGCCATGATGATAACAAATAAGCCAGTTACTTTTTTGTTGCGATTGGTTCGTGAGATCAGTAAATGAAAATGGTGGACAAATAAGCCAATGCGAAATACAATAACGATCCAGAGAAACCACAGCTACTTCTTTAGGAATAAATCGACCAGCATCGTCTCGAAAGCCTTGTATATCAATCACGTAGTCAATCATGATTTCATATATGTTTTTTTTTAAATGCAGGAAAGAAAACCAACTTTTCACGAAGGGGGCGTGAAGTCTACTGTCTTTGAAATGCACGAGTCACATGTACAATTGATTTTTCCCCCACTCAAGCACTAAAGTCGACAATAATTTGTCTGGACGAGTCTATTTCCAGAACATTATCATATTCCACATATACAAGACAATTAATAGTGCTAGTCAATGGGTCATTGAAACGCACCTCAAATCTGAGACTACCATGTTTTACAAGATTCCAGTGAGAGTAACAGTTTGCTGAGAGATCAGGTGTAAGATCAAAGGCGAACAGACAGTTTCCTGCAGGATAATTTTCTCTGTCAATATTATTGTCTTCATTTATAAAATGGATACCAGTTCCGCTAAATAATGTGTGATAAGCTTCGACATACAACTTATTATCCCCAAATGATGGCTGTAGTGGTTTGGATGGTATTTGAGTGCCATCAACATAAAGCGAGAGATGATTAATATTATAATTTTTAAAATTGAAAGGATTTTTGTTTCCACTTCCATTGGATGCAGCATTGTCCACAAAACCAATTATTATTCTCTTTGGCATTTGACCGAGAATAACACTATCAAGCGTTTCAGCGTGAACGCCCGAGTGTAGAGTCAAAGCTTTTACCTCGACACGTGTAATAGGGTATTTTGCAGTGCCATGAGATAGAGCTTTTGCATGAGCTAGTAGAATACCTGGACTAATTTTTGCTCGTCGTACTACTAGTGAGGCCTCTTCAATATTTATACTACAGCCATTGGTGCTGTCCATAAGATAGAAAAAATCTTTGGAGCGTACTAGACGAAGTCTTCTACACCATTAATAAGAAATTTGTCTTGGTTGAAAACGTCACAGTGCAGATGTCCAATAAGATCAATAGATTTACCAGTACTTAAATATTTTTGGCGGGATTTTAATCCCTCATTATTATCGAAATCATCCATTTTTCCGGGTGTGTCATTATACCAAAGAGAGGTAGTCAGATGACTATTTTTAGCAGCAGGACCATAGTTAAGCAGAGTTTCAATGTATGTCCGATAAGCATAAGAATTATTGGGTGGAGATACTACTTTTTGATTGAAATAGACATCTACTTGATTGAATAAGGAATGTAGTAGATTGTTTACAGGACCAACTTTATCAAACTGTGCGGCATTTGCAGCAACCCTAGGGGGTGTTATTAATTTTACCCTAAGACTTAGCATTGTGTGAGCCAAATCAATGTATTCATCACCATGACCAGGAACGACAAATTCTGTAGGCGAGTCGTCGGTGAGGGATGAAACAGGTTTATAGTGCACCCATTGAGAGCTTTCTATCGAGGTTTGTTTAGGAGGTATCTAAAATAAATCTAACTCTGACTTTAAGCACTCACAAGAATGAGAATGCAGAAACGACATTTTTTAAAAATATTATATTTTTCTCGGATGCGTATTTTATACGATATTAATTTCCAAATATATCATCAATAGGATATTTCAGATTTTTATGCTTCGCACACTCTGTTGTAGTCTTGGTTTTTCTTTTATTCTTTGTAGCTTTCTATCTTTTCACCGTACTACGTTTCTTTATTTTTTTGTAGGTTTTCTTTTTTCTCTTATTAATAGGATTTCGACTCACGACCTTAAGTGCACCACGATTAGAAATCGACTGAACCAGTCAATAGCACTTCGTTTCAAATTCTGACCAGATTCTCCAAAACGATTCTTAAATGAGTTTTTAAGTGGAATATTAGCATCTAAATCATTTATAACATTCATTCCAGCCCTAAGAGCTTCTTTTCCGTCTGCACGAGCTCTTTTAGTCAAGAAAGGGAGAACACGCCGAAATAGACCTCCGAGAAAGCTTCCAATACCATGACCTTTTTGATATGGTGCACCAATATAAATCTGGGGAATTCCTCCCTTACTACCCCCACCTACTTGCGAAGCGTAATATTTATCGTATTGACTCATTATTTTTCTTTCTTTTCTATCTCTATGTAGTCAATACGTTTAAAGTGAAGTGTAGCTCTCAGCGTACCAAACTCAATTGGTATTAGCAAACCAACGTGGTCTCTTATATCAATTTCAATTGTAGAAAATCCCGTGAGGAGAACTGGTATGTAGTTGGGTGAGGAAAAATTACTGACTTGTGTTGTGCCAAATGAGTAATATCTTGTATCTACAGAAACGGTACGTACAAGTGGTGCTTTCACATCACCAGTAACTTGAGGTTCACAAATACTGCAGTAAACAAATAATTTATCCGGAAGACCACTAGCTGGACTAGGTGGATGTCTAGCAGTATACTCATTTAGATTATTTAAAAGAGAGTCATATCGGTATAAAGGCCAGGTTCAAAGAAATTTACAAGTGGTTTTTTCGACATAAGAGGCTTTTCTTCATCTTCCAACTTTTCTTTAATGACAATAAGTTCTATTAAATCTTCTAAATTTTCTCTCATATTTTCATCATTTATTTTATCTTCTGCAACAGGCACTTTATATTTGTGAAGAAGGTCAATACCATTCTCAATGGTTTTTCTATTTTTAATATTACCATCAAATTGTGGGATTGTATGTCCGTCAGTCCCAGCATTCATAAGGGTAATACGGTTTTCAAATGAATCATCGTGTCTCACATGAAGAAATGTACGAGGAAGTTGTATTTTTGTGAGCGCTACTGCCCATTGTCCTTGAAACCGAATCTCATATGGCAGTTGTGTTATAGGATTGGAAGTGCTGTTCTCGAGAAAATATTTCATACTACTATTGCTTGGTAAAATAAGGTGAAATTGATCAGCATTCATTTTTACAATGTTTTTAAATTTGACCCTTGTCTTTAGTCTGTAATATTGTTTCAATCTTGAATTCCTCCCCAGCTATATCTTTATTTTTTGCACCGGTCAACTCTTGCTCGTAAAAAAGTCCATCAATTTCTTTTCCTGCTAAATCTTTCAACTCATAAACAAAAGGTGATTGTATTCGATTTAGAACTCGCTTTACTAGGGATATTTCTTCACTCCAGCCTGACTCGTAACCTTTTTCAAAGACGCCCTTCTCGCGACTGATTCTAACTTGTTCATCGACACTGTACTTAGGCTTTTTTCGTAGACCTCTTTTCCTTACTGAATCGCGATTGAATATTTTCCCATGCTTTGGACGCATTGTATACAGTAACTTCAGCCGGTGCCATTTTGATACTGCTGTGCCTGGCATTATTGTAAGCATCTACAATTTGTTGCAAGATATCAATATATCGTCGATTATTTTGATGCGTAAAGTAACGCCACATGCTTTCTTTGAGAGTTTGATTAAAGCGTTCTACTACGGCTGCTTTAACATTAGGGTCCCGTATTACTCGAAATTTTATTCCATTGTCTGACAAAAATTTTTGGAAAGTAGCACCTAAAAACTCTTTCCCTTTATCCGTTTGTAGGCAGATAGGTACACGATTGTTACCTCTCTGAAGAATACGCTCGAAACCGTGTTTTACTTCTGAAGCAGATTTATTTCGAAGAGGCTCAACCCAGGCAAATTTACTTAAAACATCAATTACTATTAGTAAAAAAGTATAATTATTATTGTAATCTTTGAAATTTTCTTCGAATAGGCCTATGTTTCGTAAATGCGTCCTGTGACTTTAACCACTCAAGCACTTTAGCGCTAGAAACTTTTCCTCGCGCGGCACGAACTATTTTTTCAGCGCCACTGTAGGAGGCCGGATGACTTGGATTGTAGTATATTTCTTCTAACAGTTTCATCTTAAAATAAAAGACTACCACTTCGTTATTAATCCTGATCCACGCTGACTGTGTCCTTGATCTTTTCTAATTCTGCTACGACTCCTTGCACGAGTTCTTGTATTTGAAGTTTCTCGAAGTTTATGTGAATCGCCAGCCTCATCTGTACTTTCATCGTCTGTTATAAGGGCGTGAAATGTAGAGTTTCTTCTATTACTGATGTCTCGCCCCAGCTGCTTATTTGTTTGAACTCTCCAGTATTCTCTATTTTTCATGAGTTCTCGTGGTATACCAAGCTCTCGAAGGATATGAGCGAACTGATCTCTACCAGACCGAACGAATCTTTTTCTATGTCTTAATGCATCGTTAATGCGATCTGTAATATTTGAATCTTCAATACGATGTCCGTCAATAAAAACTAAACCATTTTTATCCCATCTTATCCTGCTGGTAATATTCGGTCTTCTTAAATGATTGAGTAATAAAATACTATTTGCCTGCAAAGTTTTAGGCACTGATGCTGTAATGGCTTCTACAGGTAGAAATTCTCCCATTGGATGATTGATTGTCTGCGACTTCATTTTGGTCTTTATTCTCAGTAGGAGGTTTTCTATACTTATCAACAAAGAAGAAAAACTTTTTTAACACCTGACTATATATTTTCCACTTTTCACGCTCATCTATTGGAGAAGGCGAAAATAAGTTACGACTCATTTCGGTATCAAGTCTACCAAGATTATTACCAGGTGTTTGCTTAGTTAACCCGGGAATTGAGGGTATAATTTGTGCATCACTAGTGCTTACATTTGGTTGTTTTAAAGTTTGCATTTTATCCACCTAGTCACTTAGGATAAGTACCATTTTTCTAGCATACTCTATATTTGCTGATGAAATGGTTTTTATTTAGGATGAGCCACTGAACAAGTTAGATATTAAACCGCCAATGATTGGTGCAAGCAAAAGAGGTAAAAATCCACCTTTTTGTACGATAAAGTTTTTCTTCTTTTCCCATGTACCATGGGTTTCCGCTAATTTGCGCAGAAGTTTTTTTATGTTTTTTGAACTTTAATCTCTGGTGCTTCCTTAGTGGTACATTTCCCAATAGAGAGTTTAAAGCACACTCACAAATACATTTAATGAGTCGGGCATCTGAGGTTTTTAATACAGCACGTCGCTATTCAGGGTTTAGGTGACAAAGAGCATGCAAACCTATAGCATTTTTCTTCCCGATTAACTTGCCACCTTTCGACATCATTACAAACGTGCAACTGGTACTTGTCCCTCTCTACTGCCTCTCTTTATAGATTTGACAGGTACATAAACGTAATGATAAGGGTCATCTGGAAATATACTAGTCGGAAATCGACAATTTTCGGGGGTAGATTGTTTCAAATCAAGAAGTATATAACCATGTGATTGAGAAGTGGCATTTTGATAGGCTTCTTGTAAAAATCGTGGATTTTCAGGGCAAACTTGCCGAGCTAGATGCTGAATTTGGGCACGATCTCGCGGATTTTTAAAAGCAACAATATAGTTTGCATTTAGAGAAATATCTCTTTGACCATGACCCTGATGAAAAAGATTTTGAGAAATAAAGATGTCACTGAGATTTTTATGATGACTACCCTTGGTAAATAGATCTATAATTGTATTATTTGAAGATTCTCTCATTAAATCGTCGATAATTAAAAGTTTAGCTCTAGGGTCGTTGGAATAGTCAGATGATTGTGGTAAGCCTTCACGAAATTAAATCGTTTTTCCATACTCCTTGTATGCTGTCTGCCACTCGGAATAGTAAAAAAATGATACGCTCAATATGTGTATCGCACACACTATGTAGATCACGGAGAAACTTTTTTACAAAAAATGTTTTACCACATCCTGTTGGTCCACATACCAACGATGTAAACGGATGCTTCCAGCGTGCGTCCATAATTGACAATAATTCAAATTAAATCAGTTATTATTATTTATATAATATCAGATACTGTCCGCGTGGTCAGGGATTTTTGAGCTGATTCCCCTGACCGTTCTCCATCACGTCAATGAACAAGCTTATTTTAACGTGACCCTTCCAACACGCCCTGAGATTAGCTTACAAGGGCGTGCGACCGTCGCCGCGCCGCGTTGGACCATTGCCGCAAAACCCTAGTTTTTAGCTATATTCTGGCTGCCTGTGTCAGGTTAGAAAAATGAAGTATAGAATCATATTATTCTAAGTGATTTTTTTCGTCTTTGATTACATAATAATAGGAAATGATTTTGCATGCATTTTGGGACAAGAAATAAAATTTGTAGACAATTTTCTTTCTGTTTTTAAAGTAAATTTCATTTTATTTAATTCAGTTTTAAATATATTTTTGATAATTTCAAAATAAACAGTTTTAGATTTAAATTCTTTTTTTTATTTCACTCCTTAAATAAGTCTACACTTATGTCTGATAATTCGACAGTGTAGGGCTGAGCCCCTCCACGAAAACAGTCGTGAAAATCACTGAATGGAGGTAAATCGGGGTGGTGATCCTGTCCGCATTGTTCGAAAAATGTGTTCTCGTCATCAACCCCAAACATTCCAAATTGTTCAACTGAAAATAAAAAGTAAAAGTTCTCATTATTAGCAGGTAGAAGAATATATTTTTAAAAATAAAAATCATAAGAAATAAACATACAATAATTTCATTATTAAGATGCAAAATCAGTTGTGTCTGTGTGTGTAGGAATGAGAGAGTGATTCTTCAAATTTTCATAATTCGATTTGTATGGGTAAAAAAAAAGAAATAAATTATTTATCTTGTGCCATATATTTTTTTCTCCTGTTTCGTAACCACCTGATGATAAGGTGTTCTGCGGATGCTACTAAAATTTAATTTAATTGGCTGTGTCTTTTTAATAACGAGATCACAGATTGAATCAAAGTTTATCATTTCAGAGTTTCTATAGTTTGAATTAATACCTTTCACTTTGCAAACAGTGCGGGTTTCACCATCAGGTGATCGCACCTTATATGCATAAAATTTGGGACCACCTGAGACAAATTTTTCTATAAAACTACCGGAACCATAAACTTCAAGTTCATCTGTTAAATCACCTAATAGGCAACCTGTATCTGGATAATACTCATCTGGCTTATTAGTAAGTAAGTAAGTATACCATTAAGCCATTTCCCTTTCAGGGTAGGCGTGACACTATCCGATTCGGGTAGTGTTTCTAGGTGGATAGTTTCTTGTAGTAAATAACTACAAGTGTGGGCTCACCACACCCACCCAAATGCCTGAGATTTAGTGAGATTTAGTGCTGGCGAAAATAACGGAATCCGTGTCAAAATAAAGGACACGATGATCTATTTGCTTCAAGTAAGTAAATAACTTCAAGCGTGTCTGAGCTGTCGTGTAAGCTGCTATAACCACATAAGTAATAGGAAATGGCGTCACAGCTTCACTTTTGTACAACCATGAGGCATAAATACTATTATCGTTTACAGGCAAGACACTGTTGAGAATTTTGTCAGGACTCTGAACAATTTCCAGCAATTCTTGCTGACTATGAATGATTTCAGTCTTCGGCATATTTTCTCGTTGGCCAAATTTCCCCCAAAATGAAATAAGATAAAGTTTAGCCAACGAGCACAACCCCGGATTCTTTTTAATGTTATCCGGATCTAGGGGTATACCTTTAGACTCTAATATGTTTTGAATGAATGCCTTTTTCGATGCTTCATCAGTGCAGGGTATCCGCTGGCTTCATGTTGGAGTTTAAAAAGTCGGTTCATGTATTCTACAAAGAGACCACCCATTTTTGTGACCTTGTCATATTGGGTAATTTCATACTGCCAAATTTCAAAAATAGAGGTAATTGTATAACCCTTTTGAATTGCTACTTTTAGCTCGTCGGAAACCCATGTTCCTTCTATTTCTCTCTCACTTGTACTATTTACATGCGGGCAATCTTGTTGTAGTTGTAATTTACAACAAGTATTGCACAGAGGGAACATGAGTTTACCGTGCATACGGACAGGTAGAACCGGTAAATATTTGGCAGTAGGAGGCAATACCCTGCATTTGACTAATCCCTCAACATTGGTTAAATCAAAGTTTACACCGGTTAAACTTTTGCAGTCATCAACAATATAAACTTTGGGATGGCCTATGGGAAATTTGCCATATTTAGAAATAAATGGATAAAGTGAACAAACATCAAGATATAAAATTTTCACTTTACCCTTAGCCTCATAATACGAAAATGTATTACCTGTTCGACCCCCATAGAATGCATCTCTAGGATTCAATGCCTTGGTCATCAAAAGTCTTTTGAAAAATCACGTAAATCATCATTTTGAACTTTTTCCATATCAAAGGAGCACTCCCACTTTTCGATTACCTCATACCCCAATGAGCGAAGTCGATCAGTTTGAGCTTTTGTTCGTTCAAAACGATCATTCAGCGATTCTGAATTTTTCACACAATTTGATTTTTTATCCCGATTCAATTTGAAGCAATCATGACACCCATGCCAGTAGCAACCATGGAATTGGTAAACTACTTTTCTATCAACTTCTTTATTTTCGTAGTAGCCATCGACTAGAAAACCATCTGGTATTCTAAATTCTCGTGTCCTGCCTGCATGAGTAATCTCAATATTCAATTCGCGTTCTAAGGCTAATAACGATTCGATGGCTTTTCTCGATTGTTTATCAGCCCACCTATAACCACCGTTTGGTATAACACCTATTTTATCAGCTTTCAGATCATTTTTTCTAAACACTTTTGAGCAAGCCGATGCAATCGTTATGCTCTTAATAAATGGATCTACATTGGCGACTTTGAGAAATAATGATCTGAAAGCCAAACATGCCCTACGAAGAATATCGTCATCATTTATACAATATGATTTCAATTCTTCTTTGAAATTATAATTGTATTCCTGATTCTCAGGAGTATTGAATAAATGGGGAAATGTACCCTTTTTGCCTCTTCTAAGCCAAAAGCTTAAGGTAATTGACCTAATGACATGTGAAGGTAATTCCAACTATCAATAAAACGGGTTTGATTTACCTTCATCAAAAGGATACTCGCATATAAGGAAGTCGCATTTAAAATAATTTCTGGTGGATTTCTCAACCCTTTCTCTTTAATCAGATGACTCAACAGAAATTGAGCATCAAACCCTTTAGAATTATGAGCTATACAAACGGTTTCCGTGAAATGACTCATTTTTCGCGTGGCAAATTCCGTAAACTCAAAAACCGGATCTTTATCAAAAATATATTGTCTAATACCACACCATTTACATCGTACATTTGGATCAGGATCATCCATACACTCATCACATACCTGTTGTGCAACACACAGATTATGTACGATAAAAGGACATAAGGCATGATTCGCATTTAATTTCCTTTTCGGCATCCCCAAATAGAATATTACTTTCTTGATTACAGGGTGGTGAAGTGTGACAGGCGTTACATTTTTCAGAACACAAATGACTTTCTGAATTTTTGTAAGCCTTGTTACATGGCGCACAAAAGTTTCTACTGCCCCCCGCCCCTATCAAAGATAAAATTGGAGAAAAATTGCATTTTGGGGCACCCTCATACAGCAAGTAAATATTTTGTTTAATTATTTCCCCTTTACTCAAAATTTCTGAACTGCCGTCATAAAAAGCTTTTGCCTTTCCTAACCCAAGGCTATCAAAATGGTATACTGTTATCGCTATCTGTGCTTTTGCTAAAAATTGCTGATATTTAACCAATTCTGGAATACTACATCCATTTTCTGGTATAATAACACCGGCGTCTAGCGTTAGCCTATTAGCGGCAGTGCGCTGATGCACTCCACCTCTCTCGCGCCTTCGACGCCAGTCATTTTTTAATTCGATGTTATTTTAGTCAGCCATCAATTTCCCTTTGGAAATTGCTGCTACAATGGCCTGTGGTAGACATGTATTTTCTTTACTAGCTATTGTTAATACTGATCGCTTAAAAATGTCGGATTGCAATTTAGCGCAACCTTTACCGGCGGGTACCTGAACACGGGTCATTTCAACATGAAAAGTATCGTCGATTTCAAAACCTGTGGCACTTTGTACAACTTTTGCAACAAGGTCCCACAGGTCTTCAAAAGACAAGTCTTTTAATGGAATGAAGGCTACTCCTACTACATCGGTTGGATCGCACCAATCAATTAAATATTCAAATAATTCCCGAAATGCCGATTCGAGCCATTCCACGGGGTTATTCTCGCCGGGCCGAGAAATTTTTAATTTTAATTTCAACCCATATAAACCGAAGTTTTGAACATATTCTGCACTTTCACTTATTTTACAAATAACTGGTAAATCTTTCACTCTCTTATTCCTGCCTTGTGCATCGTTCAGGCTGTATGTTGCCGATACGTCTGGGGCTCTGGAAGGTCCTGCAACCTGAGATTTACCGATGTTCACATGTGGTACTCTCGGGAGTCCAGATACCTGCGAAGATTTATCGTCGACAGACACCTGCTGACCTGCACCGGCTTCCACCCTCACGATGTCATGTATGGTGTTCTGATATTCTGTAAAAATTAAACATTAAAATTATTATCTGAGAGAAATTATTACAAACATTTTTTGTAAATATATATTTTTATATTTAATAGTATAAACATCACCTTGGAAGATTCTCTCCTCTCTATCTAGCAATGCTGACAGCATTCCTGGACCAATTGTCGTTGCTCCTCCTGCTTCTTGCTGGCATTGGCTTTAGATTGTTTTTCGTCATTTTTCCGCCTCTCCTCGATCTGTTTCATCCTGATTCTTCTCTCTGTAGCTTTCTTTTTCAATAATTTTGCCTCTGCATGCTTAACCTCTACCAATTTCTGTATGATCTCATCTGCATCCATCTGTTCTTGCTCTTTCAATTGAGCCTGGATTTGTTGATGTTGCTGCTGATGTTGTTGTTGCTGATGATGTTGCTGCTGTTGTTCAGTATTTACACAGGGCATGTCTCCGACGCTTTCGAGTTTCACCTCAAGAGTTGGTTGTTCATCTTTTTTACTTCTTGAGGCCTTCACTTTTTTCAAGCGTGGATCGCGTTCCACCGAAACTGTGTCCACCTCATCATCATCAATGACGTATACCGTCTGAGTTAACATTTTTGGAGGACCATTTGCTTTATTTTTATTTAAATTTTTCGCATGGCATCTTCTTGTGGCCTTTTTAGTGCTGGCCACATCATTATTTGCTGCACGTTTCCTCTTTTTCTCGACCCCCGTGTAGGTTTGAAGGATAGATGGAGTTTCATTGGCAATGCATGATTCTGTGGAAAAAAAATCAATTTATTATTTGAAATTTATTAAAATCATTAAATTTTCAATTTATAAAACGATATTGAAAATTTTTTCATTTATCAGATTTTGTAATCCAACAGCCGAAGTGCATTCACGAAGGTAAGCCTCCAAGCCAGCCATTGCAGCTAGATGCTCACTGATTGTATCAAGTGCAATCCTGGCATTGTTTAATCCACTGTCAAACTTTTTTTTTTAAATTTGATTCGAATTTGAATCAAACGCACTTCACTTGCTTTTTTTATTAAACACTTTTAATCCTCTTTTAAATTTGGGGCACTTAACTCACTTTTCTTTTCGATCACTCTTAATTCACTTTAAATTTGGGAATTATAGAATCACAATAGAATTTGGGTGGTTATCTAGGGACAGTGTTGCATAAGCAAAGGCAAGGTCTAGACTGATTTTCTCGGGAAACTGTGACTTTCTTGCAAGGAAAATGGGTTCATCCCCTCTCCTTTGTCAATGGTCACACGCCGAACACTCTTGAAAGGACCCTTAAACATCTATTAATAAACGTTCTCACGAACCCATACAGCTTTCCAAAATATGTATTATATTCTTAAACCAAAACATTTATTTATCATATATAGAAAATATTTCTATGGATATATTATTACAAAAATTCATAAAATAATTATTACATCATTTAAATGTTTAAACCATTTTTTCTTACCTTATATATCATAATTCTGAAGTAGTGAAGTTTTTGATTAGTTGTTAGTAAACTCGTATCAATTAGTAAAATTACTAACCGAATTACTTACTCATAACTGATACTTAGTAAGAAAAAAGACTATACTGAAGTGAATTAGTAAGAGTTTTTTAAATAATTCTTACTCAAAGTATATATTTAAAAATACTTCACATATATGAAACTGTTTAAAACTTGACTGAACTATTTTTTTCTTTCCCCTCCAGCTAACTTTAAAATCCGTCTCCCCCTACCCCTTTTACAATTGTAAGCACTTCTGTGGATTTTCCCCCACTCAAGAACACTATATGAATCGTGTTCAGACACGTTTTTAACCCCACTACCTTATATCCGTTCCTTTTGATACATAAGTTGTGTCTGTGGCTATCCGTTTATTAGTTCCTCTGCATCTCTAAACACAATAAGTGCAATGTCTCAAAACATGATAAATCCGATAGACTCTGACATTGAAAAAACCTTACAATCTATTAAAGATGATGGTGATAATAATTCTTCTTCAAGCAATAAAAGAAAAAAAGTTCACATGACAGAAGTTGTGCCTTCACGTAGGACAACTAAACATCTTATCTTAACTACACTTTACGCTCTCAATAATTCCTGCAGTAAGAATGTAATTATTGGATTGGAACTACAGACTGATGGACATTTTGATATTTACAACATCTTTTGGAGAAAAGACCATTCTTTTCGACAGTATACCTGGACCTGTTGCAGAATGTGAAAATAGTGAAAATACTTGTGAAGCGAAGAAACAAAAAGTGTATGTACCTGCTGTTGCGATGAAAAAAACCACTTTCGTTGGTTTGAAGAATGTTCTTTTGTGTGCCGACGAGTATGTTAGTATGCTAAAAGCCTTGTGTGGCTTACTCGAAATTTGCGTGACTGAAATTGTAAAATTACTAACTGATCATTGCATTTCCGAAAAGTTACCTGAACCATCTGAGCAATTTTTTTTAACGTCATGAACAAGGAGAAAAATAATTATTACAAAGATTATTTAACGATTATTATCTTGACATTGTATATCATGAAATTGTGGGCGTTTTATTAACGCACTTGACTTCTCGTGTACGTACGAATGTCCTAAAAAGAATTACATTCAACTAGAGAGTTAAGATAAGTGTACAAATGTAATAAAATCATTTTCATTTGACATTTTTCATTTTATAATAAATATGTATTTGTAATCGTATGTCAACATGTGTCTGCTCATTATCCTTCCCTTACTGAATATATAGTAGCCTTAAGATAGTTAGTTATTTTGGAAAGTATATATATATATATATATATATATATATAGAATAGAACCGAAGGGCCTATGACAAAGCCACCGAACGCGTC
>CAKNYM010048052.1:13868-28936 GCA_932195095.1 Andricus curvator
ATTGATACAATTCTGCATTCTTCATTTTCCCACAACATATTTGGCACATCTTATTTTGCCTCAACTCAAGCCAGATGAAGTTGCTTTCAACTTTGCGTAAAGCACATTTGGCACACCTAGGTTTGCCTGCATTCATTCGAGGCAAAGTCCGAAATCACAGAGTATTTTGGACTTTGCCTAAAACGCATCCGCAATACACGCATTGCCTAGGAAACTTAGGTTTGTCGCCACTTCGGGCATTGCCGGTAACATATCGAAACGATCGACTTATAACTCGCCCATCTGATTAAATTCAATGAAGAGAACTTCACACTTTACAAAACTAATAGAGTGGAATGTGCGCGTCCTCGTAGTGCCGGTTGGTGCCGGTTCGATGATTTGGATCTTTGGATGTTTAATTTATAATTTGGTAAGTTTTTGGCTTTGTATTCTTCAATACATATATTATGTTAGTGTTACAATTATGTGTTCATTCTGTTTCTACTAACATGACTGTTGAACATGATTCAACATTCTATTTAATGCAAACCGAAGTTTGTCTGTGGCTTGTCGATAAAAGATTTTCTTATGGTGGTTCAATGAATAAAAAATTCAGAATATGTTGCAAATTTTTAAACCTATTTTTAGGTGTTTGGAGCTTGATTTTGAAAATTAAAAGTGAAAGATTTCGAATAATACTTAATCTATTTAAAGTTTGAGGTTAGGTACGTGAAGGCTTGGGGTAAAAATAACCATATATTAATAAAACTATTTTTTATTGTCGCGATAAAAGTTATAAAAACAAACTTAAGATTTTCAGGTTATGAGTGTCGATTCTCAGTGACGGTTTGTCATGATTGTCATGTATATTCTGGCATCAATATAGGAATTGTAATAAATATAATAAACAACAGTATTCAGAAATTATATCTAAAATTTCTCAAATTTTATTATAATTAAAAACAATGTTTAATCTCTAAACAAATTGCATTATCTAAGAGATATAATAATTATTATGAAATTCTACTTTTTGCATCAAGTCGTTTTTAATTTAAACCCTTTCATAATTCTCGAATTTTTTTATTTTTGCTGAACTACTTTATTGTGTTAATCGCTTAAGATTATTGGTGAAATTTATACTTTAGGGTCCAGAAAAAATAATTACAATTGGATTATAATGGCTTCAAACGTTTCGACACACGATTGGTGGCCCTGTTCAGTTATTTATTTTGAAATTTTTTTTAGACATTTGGGAAATATAATATAATTTTGATGTCTTAATTATCTGCATAGAGTAAGTTAACATCGCCGTTGTTATTATTATAAAGAGCCGTGGTTAATTATAAAATTTATTTATTTTACTACTAAGTGAATTTTACATTAAGTACGTTATAAACACATTTAATTATAATTAAATTTTCATAATAAAAAATTTAAGGTCGTTTTTTGTAATTAATTTGTAATAATTAATCGCTTACCAATGGGAAATTTACAACTGGGGCAGCATTGGGTCAGTACTGGCCAGATTTCGACAGCATTGGCGTGGTGCTGGTAGCCAATACTGGCGTCGATGTGTACTGTGATTTAATACTGGGGCACTCATGGGTATAAGTACTAGTGAAGTACTGGAAGTAATTATTAGCACAGTACGGCAAATGTGTACAGTCAAAGAAGCCGGAGGAGTACTGGGCACCAGTATTGGCGATGTACTGGCATGAGGCAGAAATGATAATGATGTTCAGTACAGACTACCAGTATTGCTACTGCACTAGCGGCCTTCGCCGCTAGTGAACATTCTAAATGACAAAAAAGTTCATATAAAAAATTTTTTTATTGTAAAATATTAAAAAAATGTGTCTGCCTGAATCCCTGAGGAGCACTAAAAAAGAAAAAAGGTTAAACACATTTAAAATAACACCTATTCTTTAACAATTGGTGTTATTTTAATTATTTTTTATGACACATGCATGATTTCAGCCCTTTTCGATGCCTATGAAGCGGGGCTAAAGCTCTGCTTTTTACGGACTGAAAAGTGACGTCCGCAATTTATTATTTATCCCGTTTCTTATAGTCTGTTCTACGCCAGTACCATGCCAGTACTCCGCCGAGATCCGGCACAAAGTCGTGAGACAATAGTTTGCCGTTTTTATAGTCTTCACTACACCAGTATCATGCCAGTACTCCGCCGAGATCCGGCGCTTGTCCGTGAGACAGTGGTTTACTATTTGTTACAGTCAGTTCTGTGCCCTAGATTGTGCCATTGTCGTGTCACCATTGGACTTGAAGTTGGCATTAGCCCGTAGAACCAGGGCTGATTTTTGTTTAATACTGCCCAGAATCCGTACTGGGTCGATGCCGGTCTGCCGATATTGGAACTTAGATTAGGCACAGTGCAGATCCAGTGTCAATATCCGTACTATGCCAGGATTGGTTAGCCAAGTGTTGGAACATTGCTCTTGGCGCGCTATTGCGCCAGTTGTAAGCATCGGCCCAAGTCTGTAATTTCCTATTAGGTTATACCAAAGAAATTAAAAATTATATCTAAGAATTATTTACGAATTAGAATTCAAAAAATAATTAACGAAATATATGTTTATAAACAATCATATTTGCCGTTTTTTCTGAGTCTGCGCAGTTAATTAAGACATCGAAATTGTATTATATATCCATATTTGTACAAGTTTTTGAGAATAAATAACTGAAAAGGTCCACCAACGTGTGCCGAAGCATCTGAAGTAATTTTAATCGAATTGTGTACATTTTAACTCGAACCTAAAGCCTAATTTTCACCAATAGTCTCAACCGATTTTATAATTAAGGGCCAACACTTAAATTATTTTATTAATAATGCTTAATATTCTTTATGTTTGTCGTGTATAAATTATCCTTTTATGTTAATTTTCAGATTCATTCACCAGTTCTCTACAATGAAGAGCCAGACAACCTTCCGAGTGGCTTGGAAAACTGATTTTCTTTGTGTGGAACAGGAAAAGCAAACATTTATGCTCGATATACGATATGTAATAGGTAATTTTCTTTTGAGTCTATGGGCCGTACTGCGCTTACAAGTCATGCTAAAAGTAAAAGACATACGGAATTAATGGATTTTGCTGAGAATTCAGTGTCTATTCCAGGCTTATTTTCAATGAGTTCGTCAGATAGTTCTACATCATTCAAAGAACTTCCCTCTGCATCTACTGCTGAATCAGTAATTTCAGCACAACCGTTTTCTGTGTCCTCTTCATCGGCGGGAATTGTTCACGAGATGTATTGCCTGATACTCGTTTGTCACAAAATTTTCTTGACTTATACGCAACTAAGGATACCGTGACCGAAGCCGAAATCTTATGGTGTATAGAAGCAGTAATGAATCACAATTTCTCTTTTTCCGAGAATGTTCCCAGACAGTCAAGTCGCAAAGAATATGAGATAACATAAGGACAAGATTGCGTACAGCGCCGTTTATGGTATTGCTCCATTAAAAAAAAAAATCTCGTTAACCAAGTTAAGAGTCTCGAACATATTGTTATTGGCTTCTACGAGGCTTTGAATAAAATAGCACAGAAAATTCAAATGGATGTGAATGTTCGTTTCTGGGATAATGATAAAAATCAAGTCTGTGCTCGGTACTTGACATCTGTTTTCCTTCGCCAGACGACAGCGACGGATCTCCTCGACGGACTTTAAACGGCACTAAATTAAATCGATACCCAGAGAATCTTGCAGGTGTCGATGGACGGTCCTAACGTCAATCGGAAGCGTATACGTATGTTCAACTCGGAGCTACGACCCAATCATGATTCACCTCAACTGATGGAATTAGGCTTGTGTGGCCTTCACGTGGTTAATGGATCTTTCAAGACAGGCATTACAAAAGCTAATTGGGGTGTCTTTCAATTTTTAGTAGCAGGTTACAACGTATTTAAAGAAACACATGCGCGTCGTGGGGATTTTACTGATATTATGGGATCCGAGGAATTTCCACTGGAGTTTTACCAAGTTCGTTGGATTGACAACTCAAAAGTTTCACGAAGAATGCAAAAAGTTCTACCAAATTTGAAAAATACGTAAAACACGTTCAAGTCGCATATAAAGCACCGAACAGTAACAGCTTTAACATCGTCGCTGAAGTGTTAAAAGATAAACATTTGCCAGCGAAACTTGCCTTTTTTCAATCACTGGCTGAGGATTTAGAACCGTTTCTAACTGAATATCAGTCGGATGCGCCATTAGCACCATTTTTATACAATAGTCTGACGCTCTTAGTTAATAATTGCATGACACGTTTTGTCAACAAAAATGCAAAGGTGCGAGCCCTAAAGAAACACTTCAATTCAAGCAAGAGTGCAGGAACTGCCTTCAATATCTTGTGCCAAAGTTACTAGAAAAATCTCCTTTGAAGTACCCCTGACAGAAGCTCTGACTTGTCTAAATTCGGCAAAAATATCTTTCTCTGTAAAATCAGCAGAAAATCAGTTGCGCATAGCCTTAAATATTCTCTTGAAGGCGAATCTTCTTTCTGCTAGTGTTCTTCAGAATGCAGATCGGAAACACAAAACGTTGTTGGCAGATATCTACGTAATCGAGCCAATGAAACTGTTCTCTCGAAAGGATGCAAGATTAGACGACTTTTGGATGGAAACTCTTTCAAGGCGACCAGAAATAGAAACGGGAAACCTTAGGAAAATATTAAAGCTTTTCTTCACACTATCTCATGGAAGTGCTGCCTTAGAAAGAGGGTTTTCTGTGAACGGTGAAATGCTTATGGAGAATCTTAAGGAAGAAAAGCTTGTGTCACATCGACGTCTTGAATCCTTGACTATCTCTAAGGAGTTAATTCTTTCAATGAGGAACGCCCATGGAAAATGGAAGGATGCTTTGGAAAAGTTCAAAAGGAAAACGACCGAAGAAGAAAAGGCTGAAGAAAATAAGAGGAAGATCAAAAGAGAAGAAAAATATCTCAAAAGTAAGAAAGCTAAGTTTCTGGCAGAAACGGGTAAACAAATTGCCTCTATTGATGAGCCATTAAAGAACCTACGAGAATTACTGTTTTTAGTTTTTATCTTTCGAGATTTTATATTCGTAGGCTGTGCCTTCTACAATCTACATGCCTTTTAATTTATCAATGTGCAATTGTACATCTTCTTATTTAAATAATGTTCTTTAGTTGTAAATCGTATTCAACATTCACTGATTTCTATTTGAGTATATCACTCTCAAGTATTCTAATGATATGGACTGTGTTATTATCTCATAAAATTACACATTGGCAATAATAGTATATTTCGAACGTTTCCTAAAACAAAGTATCTTGATTTAACACTTAGTTAAAAACATACCAAAAACACTGTTTTTGTTGTACGTGCTACTACGTACTTATGTACTGTATATTAATAAATGAGTTTATAATTTGGAAAAATGTTGCAGCATCTTTCTTATTCGCTCAAAGATTGTAAGTTTTAGGCACAATAAATTACCAAAATATTATTTTGTTTAAATATAATAAGATATCGCAATACATAAAATTATACATAGGAAAAATTGTTGTTAAATGCGTTTCATTCGTGATTCTAGTAAGAGGAAATTTTAATATTTATAAGCGGGGAAAAACCGGGAAATAGCCGGGAATTTGGTGGCCGAAAAATAGTAGACACCCTGAATACTTAATATGCTCAATTTTTATCAATTATGTTGAGTTTTTAAAAATTTGAATTTATCTACGAAAAAAAACTCATTTTTATAAACCTTATGAAACTCAGATAATAAATTTGATAAGCTTTGCAATTTATCCTAACATTTTTTTAGGCTTCATTTGGATTTGAAAGAATTGGCTATTTTTAACCCGCCGTAATATTTATTAATTAATAATCTTATCAATTATTACAATGATATTTTTTATTTCAGCATCGAATTCAATTCGATGACACTGCTACCCGTACCTTTGAATATCCAAGCGAAGCTTCCATGCTTGAGGGCGATGGAACCATCGCGGATGGAGAAACTTCCGGTTCCGGTGAACCGTTTGCGAGTAACAACACTAGGCCATCTACTACATCTGCGACCGGTTTACCTTCACTTCTGGGTAAGCTACAAATCGCATTTTATTGTCGTACTATTTTTCTAATTAATCAATCTCTATACTTGCCTCGTCTTTCCATAACAAAAACTATTCTCTTGTATGATCAAAGTTGAGAGGTGATACTAACAAGAGAAGGAAACGCGCGCAAAATATAATTACAGCTGGAATTATACTAAGTTTTGTTTAAAGCAATTTACTTTTTATCACCTTTGGTTGTGCTCAAGTTATTTTTCATAACTTTTGCTTCCTCATAAAGGAAGCTCTGTAATAGTAACAATTTCGAAAATTTGGAAATTTTATTCATGAAACTTTCCTCAATTTAAAAATGTGTAATACAATGTTTTAAGCAATCGTCCGAATGTGTGTGTGTATGTGTGGTTATGTCACCCTTTTTGTGAACACGATAAGGGGCCGTTCAAAAAATGCGTAACGTCATTGGGGGTGGGGGGGGGGGGGGCTACATTGAGCGTTACGCCAATGTTAAACTTACACACACATACTGTAGAAAAAGTGTTACGTGTGTGTGTGTGGGGGGGGGGGGCAAAATTGCCAAAAAAAAGTATTAAATATTTTTCGAACGGCCCCTAACTTGAAGACGGTTGTAGATAAATTTATGAAATTTTAAGGGGCTTATTTTCACCACTAATATCTTGAAACTGACCTAAGGATTTCCATAAATATTCATTACAATTTTTTTAGCACTTTATATTATTTTAAAAATCGGTTTTTAATTTTTCAATTTTTTAATTGACCTATAATAATGATACATTTTATTAAAGAGTAAGGAAGTTATAGTCATTTATATTATTTGAAAAAACGATTTTTATGGTAAAAGTTTTCTCACTCACATAATTTAAAGTTGATAGAAGAACAGAAAAGATTTGTTGATTCGAAACGAATCGATTGACCTATAGTATGAATATATTTGATTGAAGAGTAAGGAAGTTAATGTCATTTATAACATTTGAAAAATCGGTTTTTTATAGTTAAACTTTTTTCATCTTTCATTTTTTTTTTATTTCATTATTTTGTATTCTCTTCCGAAACTCCGAGATAAAAAACATTAGTTATTGAACTTAATGCATATTTGATCCCGTGAAGCTGGAATTACCACATCATCATATTGACATGGGAACTATGTAAGAATTTAGTGCTAACTTAGGCTGCAAGAAAATATTGTGCCCTGTACTTTTTTTTCAAAAATGGTTATTAATGCTAGCTTCACATGTTGGTAAAACTCCCACCCGAAAAACGGAAACTGCCACTTATATGTTACTTTTATACTCGACTATATTCTGCCGTCCTGATGAAGAAACTATACAACTGCATTTGAGAAGAACCGAGATATTCAACAAAACGCGTTTGCATCTGTACCTCTTAACGTATGAGACTTTTTGAAAAAAAAAATTACTGTTCTTGGGTAAATCGGGCATGCTCTATTTATTAAAACAAAACAAAATGGCGAATTCCAATTATTTATATGCAAAACTGTAGATATGCTAGATATTAATGCACAAAGTCGCCGAGAATCCTTACTAATAACGCAGTTGTGCTGCCGAAAACAGGAAACTAATGGCTAATGCCTTCAAGAACCCCCGAGTTTCCTGCTGGAGAAACTGAACAACTACAAATTTTTCAAAAATTGATGAAGGAGTAAAATTATCATGGTTTATAATAATATTAATTATATTTCTAAAATGATTTCAGATAATTAATAATTATTATATTATTAATTAACCAGAATCATTTTTGCTTCACAATTAAAAAAATGCAGATGTGCTATTGAAAAGAAGGATCGGTGCCTCAAAGTTACCCTCGAATCCGGGTGAAGAAACTTGACATGTACTTGTGCTATTCGATTTCAGGAAATCGGACTGAAGTAAGACCGAGGATCCTCATGAGCAAAAACACATCTGCGCAGATGTGTTTCTTTTATCAGGATCTGAGGGGTCAGCACCATGCAGCACTATCCCAAATCCTGAAATTCGTGTAGATATGCTAGAATTTCTGCAGATGTATTGTTTCTTCATCAGGAATTCTCGAAAATCGCTGTAGATATGCTAATTGAGACCTAATTATCTCGAGATTTAATTACAATTTTTAATAATGATTAGCATAGTTAAATTCGTCTTTTCATTACGAATCCAACCATATAAAAAGCTCATTTTTGATAAAAATGCAGTTATACAGTTTCTTCATCAGGACGGCAGTATTATATCGGTCGTCTTTAGGTCGCTCCGTCTCCTCAGGGTGCACGAGACTTTTGCCCAACCGACGTATTGAGTCCATCGCAGACTGTAACCACCCATCTCACGATCGTGAGACGTAACCGTAGGTGCTATTTGCCGCGGTTCTACTGGGAGCCAGTTTCATTTTTATCGAACCAAGGGGCTTATGACGAAGCCACCGGAGGCGTCCTCAGGTTTCGGATAGAGTATCCTTGTACCAAGGGTTTCTGCTGAATATGGATAACCTCAAGATCTATGCTTCTATTTCAAAGCAACTTCAAAGTGCTTTAAATATCTTCGAGGGGTAGACAGGAGAGATTCGTATGGACATTGGAATAGACAAGTGTGCTAAGATTAATCTGAAGCAAGGACGCATTACTGGCTTTCCCGGAGACTCTGAACTTGTGGATATAGACATCTTGACGCTGGAGACACCTATACTATACATACCTGGGCGTGCCGCATTCAGGACGTAACATCAGTGAAGGAGTCTCTCCGAAGCAGATACAAGCGTCTTGTTCGACAGATTTGGTCTTCCAAACTATCGTCGTTGAACGAGGTATCTGCGACATGCTATGAGGCACGCCTAGGTATGTATAGGTCATTCCGTGTCAAGATGTCTAATAACACTCATATCCACAAAGTGGGACAATGTTCGTGGGGGCTAAGGCGTAGACTTTGGACTCACTTCGTCGGCTTGCGGGTTCGATTCCCGCCTCGCACTTTGGAAGAGCCTCGCTGGCCCATGCTGTCAACACTAGCCTAGCAAGGGAGTTAGTTCTTCATCTTCGAAGAGTCGTGGGAACGGTACCTCTAGAGAACAAGGTTCTGTCAGTACTTAAAGCCATTGTTCTTGGTGGTTTGGAACAAACCTTAAACTGTAGGCCCCCTCCCATCACCAAGTAAGTGTATGGGGATGTGTAAAGGAATAGGGGAGAGGTACCAAGAAAATGTAAACACTCAGGAGACACATTAGAAACTTCCATTCATATCCACAAGCTCAGGGTCCCCGGGAACGCCAGTAATTCGACCTTGCTTCAGATTAATCTTGGATCACTTGTCCAATCCAAATTCCATACCAATCTCTCCTGTATATCCCTCGACGATATTTAAAGCACTTTGAAGTTGCTTTGAACTAGAAACATAGATCTTCATGTCATCCATATAAAATACATGAGTGACCTTATGCTCGCGATGATTTTTGTCGCCGCAGAGGTACCTATGGGAATTATCCTGAAAAGCGCCCCTCCGGAAGTTGACGCTGTTCGTTGTTACACGATAATTTTCAGATCAGATAGTAAATCTAGTTTCCCAAAGGGGCATCAATCTCTCTATGCATCTCACTATGTGTGGGTGAACCTTAAGCTTTCCAGCAGACAGATGATAAGTCTATGATTGGTTGAATCGAAAACTTTCCGGTAGTCAATCCAGGTCATCGAGAGGGCGCGCTGGTTGGTTGCTGCGTCTTTTCAGATGCTCCTTTCAATTAGCAGGCTCTCTCGGCAGCCTGCTATACCTTTTTTCAAGCCACGTTGTTCGTACATCTCTCTCCACACTGGCTCAATTCTTCGAGAAATCCTGTTATTTAGGACAGCTGTAATGATCTTATACAGCGTGTTCAAACAACTTATTGGCCTGTAATTATCTGGGTTGGACAAGTCGCCTTTTTTCGGTAGAAGTATAGTGCGTCCTAACACCAGCCACTGCGTAATGGGCGTTTCCGACTTTGAATATGAGGTGAATATGCGGGCCAGATGTTGGTGTTAATAGTAAACTTCTTCCACCAGAAGTTCTTGATACCATCTGGTCCTGCAACGGAAAAGATTTGCGTGCCCCTAAGTGCTTTTTTTCATCTCTTCGGCAGTGATTGATGGGCATTCCGCCTCAGATGTTATGAGTTTGTCGCAAGACTCTTTGAAGCGGATGATATTTTTAGTGTTTTCCTTCAATTCCAGTGTTTTCGGGATCTTGTATACTTCACTCCAAAAAGTCTCGACCTCGTGGGGCTTTGGTGGCTTTTTGATAGAATCTGGGAGATCGCTGAAGAGTCTCGATGGGTCAGCGAGAAACTGTTGATTCTCTCTGACCTGCCCCTCCCTCTCCTGTATTCACCACTTTGCGTCAGATAACACCCGTATTTTGTCAACACTGTGCTGCTTTATTGTCAGCAGCTTTGACTTGTTTAATGTGTGATGGTACATCCTCAGTTCGTGGACGACCTTTCGGACCCTTTCCTCACTGAACATGGGACGCATTCTGTCTTGCACATCCAATTGTCTTGTTCAGTTGATTGAAGCGTCTTTTGGTAAAAGCTCTCACCGTCTATAAAGGTTGAAAATTTGAGAAGTATTAAGTATTAAATTGAATTTTGAGCAGATTGAACTGAAGTTTCTTAAATTGAATTCCTTCAAATTTTGAACTTTTCTAGGCAAGTTATATATCATTGGTATTGGAAAAATTCGTAGATGCTGATTATATTTTCAAGTCGATAGTTGCAAAATTAAAAGTTTCTAAATTTCCTTATTTTAACTTGCTTATGGACAAAAGACCCCTACCGGAGTAAGCTTACCCAACAGACCGAAAAGTAGTAGCAAAAATTAGGCCGAGTCGGTCCTGACCACACCTGAAAGGTGAGCAAAAAGTTTGCCGACTATTGCTCTAGTCTAGTCTCCAGCTTTCAGTAGAAGACTTGTTAGTTGCGTCTTCTCTCCACACAATTTTTTCCCGAAGAATTAATATGATTAAATATACCTTTTTTGGAGGTTATGTTTTTTAATTTTACAATCTTTTCTTTTTGATAACATTCTTTTAAGGTTTTAATACTAAAAAAAATTCATTTTTAAAAATAAATTTTATTTTTAATACGGGTAATGCTCCACATACAGGGCACTTTTGAAATAATAAAAATTTTCCGTTTTTTTTGTACGAAATTTCATTATTTAGTTCAAGTTAGATTTATTGGCACTAAAAGAGAGCTTGCGAAAGTATGAACGCTTATACACGCTTATTTGTAGCACTCCTGCAGCATTTTGATATCTTGCATTTTCCATATTCCTCTAACTACATATAAGGCTTATTATTTCATAAAATAAGACAATGCAATAAATGTTCAACACTACAAGAAAGAAAAAGACATACAATAATTACCTAATACAAAAAAAAACACAAATTTCTTTATTTTTCGGGTGGGGTATAGTTTGTTATCAGTTTCCACGAGTATAGAACCCAAAAGTAAGGTTACGTCGATGGATGTTACGTCAATGGAAAATAACACAAAAAATATGCCTGAAGTTTTAAAATAGTAGGGATGCCAAAATTCTTTAGCAAATTGTTTTATCCTGCTGTAATGTGTTTGTGATGAAATTTCTTATGTTTTTTCTTCAATTTGATATCAACATCGAACCCAAAAGGCTATTCCTAGTAGTCGAATGATAGCCGTTTATGGCTCGACGTAGCCACCAGAAGATTTTCGTGGACACTCATATGTCAGCACGCGGAAAAATGGATGTTTACCCGTAACATCTAGATGTTCTGTGTTAACATATTTTATCTTCAACTATAGGATAGCAATCTAGATGCTTAAAGTTAGTATCTGTAGATATTAAAAAGTGAGATGTTAGTATGTAACTTTGTAACATCCAGAATGTTTATGACTATGTCAAATAACAGGCTGTAAATATTTAAGGAGTTTACTTATTCCTAATCATTTAATGAATTAATTGATAACTTATTTTTAGATTCAAAATTAAAACGGGTAATTAAACTGATCGAATCATCTGTAATAAGCATTTAAAATTCTATTTATTTTGGGTTACTTAACTCAAATTTTATTTTAAATTTACAAACATTTTTTCAAATGTATTCGAGTCAATATTATCTCAAACTTAAGAATAACCATGTTCCGTCGTGTAGACAGACAAAAGTCATTATCCGATTTTAATGAATGATAGCTAATTTTGTTCCTTTGTAAATGTTCCAAAATTGTAATTTTTCACTTTTATGAAATAAATATTGTTCATAATATATACAATTAATCATTGCAATCTTTTAGATACACGCCTTTTTTTTGGAAAAAGTAACATCGTATTTTTAAAAAATCCGAAATATTGTAGACAATCTTCAAAGCAACAAGGATGAGCTACCACTTGATATATTAAGTGTGGATACAATTGAAAGTTTTTTTCTACGTCAGAAGAAAAGACAAAAATGTTTAAGTCACCATTTAAACAAAATATAATGTTGATGCCAACGTCCAGGCGACTTGGGTCGCAAAAGTCCAATTCGCATGCGTTTGGACAAGTTTAACATCTCGATTTGTTTGAATTTAACATAAAAATATTTTTAAGCCTATCATTTCAAAAACATAGATCTTCGGCATGAATATCTGTATGTTAGGCGGTACATATAAATGTTTGTATTACACTTAAATTAAAATATTAGTGATGAAAATAGTACCTTTTGAGATAAGTTTTAAGAACATCCAGCATACATTTTGAAATAGTTAATTGTATATTTACTATTGGGCTATAATCTATGCCTCAGGCATATGTAGACATGCTGAAAAGCAATTTTTAGGGCACCTTATGTTGTTTTATTGCAATTTGCGATGATAAAATCGATTTTTACCATGGATCATGTTATGAGACACTGAAAGGAATATCGATGCCTATTTTTTAACAATACTGTCAAAACTTTTGAAAATGTATCCCTTGGACACGAAAGTGTTCTGTCTATAGAGAATTATCCGCATATATGAAATCTATATACTACAATGAATACAAACAATTTATATAATTTTGTCTCAACTATTTTCAACTTTATGATGAGCTTCAACAGTCTTTGTGAACAATAACTTGAAAAGGATGTAGATCTGTATCGAACCGCGTTGTTGAACAACATCAACAAATAAACGCATATACTGGAAGAAACCACAAATGGATATTTAGTCTTTCTCAAATTTTCATAAATTCTGAAATTCTAGTTTGAAGATTTTCCAAATTTTGGCCATAGGTCATTTGGCCAGTATCATTTTCATAATGGCCACTTCTCACGACCGTGAAATGGTCGTGAGAAGTTGACTGTTGAAGCTCATCATACAGCTCTTGATAGATGAGATAAAATCATATAAATTGTTTCTATTCATTGTAGTAGATAGATTTCATATACGCGGGTGATTCTTACAGGCAGGACACTTTCATGTCCCAGGGATACATTTTCAAAGCTGTTGACTGTATTGTGAAAAAATCGGCACTAATATTCCTTTTAGTGTCTAGTAACATCCATATAGTAAAAAATTGATTTTATCATCACAAATCGCAATAAAATAACAGAAGGTACCCTAAAAATGGCTTTGCAGCATGCACGGAGAAAAATGGAAGATCAGTTTGGCCATCTAGATGTGCATACAGACTATATTGCAGGGTCAACTATAGGACAGCTTTTGAAGATGGCTAAAGCGACTATCTCTAGAAGGTTCAAACAAGAGGTTCAAATCGATCATCTCAGAGTGTCGATTTGGTCATCTCGGACGCTCGACTCAAGCGTCGTAGAGAGTCGAACCGATCATCGCTGAGGGCGGAATTGAGCATTATAAAGGGTCGAATTGCACATCATAGAGTGTCGATTTGGTCATATCAGATAGTCGACTTGGTCTCGTCGGACAGTCGACCTGGCCATCTTAGGGGGTCGATTTGATTATCCAACATTTTCTATATTTGTTGTCCTTTTCCTACTTATTCCAGTTTCCCTCTTATAAGAGACTGGAAATTATAAAATTACGTGGAACCTATACAACCTGAAAATTTATATGAAATACATGAATTCTGAAAGCATTTTTTATTCTTTGTGGAGAGCGAGGTGTATGAGACATCATTTCATATGCAAAAACAGTGCACAGTGACAATATATTTTTTGGAGCACGAAAGGCTGAGGACACGGCACGGTGTCAAACTGAATTTTAAGATTTTAAACATTGAAGTGAATTCTGAAACCAATATCCCACATCTCGTTACTTTCTGCATCATCAATGAATGCTGAAACTTTTTGTACGTTTACAGTTTGAAACGACACGGTGACAACAAATTGATAGCTGAACGTCCAGTTACGCCTTTATCCTAAATCCCTTGAAAGCATCAAATTTGATGTTGAAAATTCAAAAGTGACTCACTCGGTGAGGAAGGGGATATAGATTTTTATATTGATCTAGAATTTCCGTGTTATTTATTTAAATAACACGTTCGTTCCGCAACACTGCTCGGACTCAGGTTACTGATCAATCTCTGTAGCGATCACCCCAAGTGAAGAGCCTCACAAAGTTATCATGTGAAGCTCCCCACTTGGGCTCTTGTGTTTCTATGAGTTTTTATGTCTCTTCGAATTGGGGGCTCATTTACACATTCTAACCATTTTTTCGGCGGTCTACCTCTGGGCATTCTGCCATTTACTTTACCTTTATACACTTGTTTGGTCAGTCGTTCATCTTTCATTCTTTCAACATGTGCGAGTTCATCTTAACTGATTTCTTTCCCATAAGTCAACTAGTGTCTCTTCTATACCACATTCTTTGAGGATTATCTTGTTTCTTACTTTATCCATCAGTGTTTTCCCGCATATTGTGCGCAGAGATTTCATGCCAATCGCGTTAATTTTACACAGTAGGTATGCACAGTAGCTATACATATAGAAATATTTATTGCCCTTTTAGCTTTACTTGATATATTTTTGGTTTTGATAATGGGCCCTGCTCTACGGACTGGCGCGGATCCGGGGGGGGGGGGGGGGGG
>CAKNYM010048052.1:30599-42262 GCA_932195095.1 Andricus curvator
AGTCGAAAAAGTTGAAAAATACAACATAAAAAGATACACAAAGTACTTTGCGTGTCCTAAAATTTGTATAAGGCATGTAATACGTCATCAGCATACAAATCAAAAAGAACCTAAAGAACTTTGTGTCTTTTTTGCCTTGTAAAAGTGACCGAGTGCGGAGCGAATTTACAAACGAAAAGAATCGCTTGCCCTTACGTATGTTTTAGCCTTGTGAAATAGCTCGGACTCTGATCGGAAATCCAAGGGAAATAAGTCCCGGCTAGATTCGGCTATACATTAGCGACGATCGTTCGGGTAAGTTCGGGACAGCCGCTGAACACACAGTGTCCCTTACGTATGTTTTGTTGTTGTATTTTGAGGCCGTGCTCGAGCTCTCCGATAAAGGCATCGTCCGCAAGTGCCTTTGTGTTCTTTTTGCCTTGTATTTTTCACTTTCCGCGACTAGTAAAAAATCGCAAGTCCATTTTCTAATAGAAATTGTTAAAAAAAATCAATTTTTGATTGCAAAATATGAAAGAGCACATTATTTTTACCCAAATAGTGTATCTAGATTATTCAAAATTTTATTCGATCTCAGAGTTCTTTGGGCAAACAGTTTTTCTCGATTTTCTCAGTTCGAGTGAGATTGAACTTATGTATCTTTTTAGTTTGTACGGCAGTATATATATATATATATATAATACACTCAAGTGTCCAGACTTAGGGGCCATTCATTAATTACGTGAGGGTCCCGAGGGGGAGGGTTTTTTTTTAAATCTCTACATGACCTTACCTCGGGGGGAGGGGGGGGGGTTAAAATCATTCTCACGTAATATCTTACTACGTCAATTATTTATTGTTTCAATTCGAAAGCTCCCAGTAGCTACATTAATTCTACTCAAACTTCCCATTTTACAATTTTAAAAATCGCGCTTTTAGTAGGCTCAAATGGCGGCTTCTGTCACACTCTATTTTATTTGCTCTATCCGCCGCCGGCACGTTATGACAGGTCGGGCGCTGCATGCCATTTAGTAAACTGATCTAGCACGCGCCGGTGTTGTTTTGATTCGCCTTTGTTAAACGCGGCGAATGTTTGTGTAACAACGTGTTTTAGTTTTTCTAATGATATGTAACTATTCAACGCTATTTAGAAAAATTCTAAGTTAAATATTACGTAAGAAAGGGGGGCGGGGAGTCAAAAATGGTCAAAATTGCCCTTGCGTAATTAATGAATGGTCCCTAAGTCCACCGGGCATGAAGATATTTTTTTTTGCAAAAATATACAAGAAAAATCGCTGTTTTCGTTGATTTTACGTCTATTTTTACGTTTTTCGGAACAATATGAGCCACCTGGGTTATTTGGACCCTGGATTCGGATTCAGCGACCCAAAAAACATATAGATGTGCTGGTTAAGTCCATCGGGTATGAAAATATTTTTTTTTTGCAAAAATATACAAGAAAAATCGCTGTTTTCGTCGATTTTTGCGTTTTTCGGAAAAAATACGAGCGAACTTGGTTATTTGGACCCCGGATTCGGATTCAGCGACCCCAAAACCATATACATAAGCCAGTGTAGTCCGCCGGGCAGACCACCTTTTTTTGTGTGTCGGTATTATTGTTTCAATTCGAACGATCACAGTAGCTACATTAATTCTACTCAAACTACTCATTTTACAATTTTAAAAATCGCGCTTTTAGTAGGCTCAAATTGCGGCTTCTGTCACATTCTATTTTATTTGTTCTATCCGCCGCCGACACGTTATGACAGGTCGGGCGTGCATGCCATTTAGTGAACTGCAGTGGGACTCTGATGCGGTTTCGAAGTCGAAATTCGAACGAACCTCTCTTTCTATCTCCACGCGTTAGAAAAAGAGGTCCGTTCGATTTTCGACTTTCGACACGGTATCGGAGTCCCACTGCTGATCTGGCGCGCGCCGGTGTTGTTTTGATTCGCCTTTGTTAAACGTGGCGAATGTTTGTGTAACAACGTGTTTTAGTTTTTCTAATATGTAACTATTCAACACTATTTAGAAAAATTCTAAGTTAAATATTACGTAAGAAAGGGGGGGGGGGGGGGTAAATAAATCTTATGTATCCTTACGTGGGCGGGGGGAGTCAAAAATGGTCAAAATTTCCCTTTTGTAATTAATGAATGACCCCTTACATAGCTGTATAAAAATAAAAAAAATAAATCGAAAGTCCTTTTCCAAAAATCAGTTGAAGTTTTAGTTTTTGACTTATAAAATATTTAGGCTGGACCAATCAGGAGCGCGGTATAAACAGATGTGCATATGTGAGCGGAAGTACAACGCAGTGTTATTGAAGCGAGCGCCGAGGTGGGGTTAGCGAAGGGAGAACAGCGGTCACTACACTACGTTGGGCTACCGCTCACGCATACACGACTGGTTAATATGACTAGAAAATTCTAGTTGTTGACAAACGTTTATTTTTTAGCCTGCTAATTAACTCTGGTTGATTTTTTCTGTTTAATATTTCTGGTAACAGAAGTGTCGCGATCTTGTGTCGGTTTCCAGAAATTTGTCTTTTGTCTCATGTCGTGTTGCTGGATGTGTCAAGTGACGCTTTGTCGTAAATGTCCAATTCTCGAACAATCGAGATTTGTTAATCGTATTTTCAGTTATATAAGTATAACTAATTATATTGAAGCGTGAATTTTGTTGTGGTATATAAGAAAAAACTGCGCGTTATCTGTCTAAACACCAGTGGTACAGGGATACTTCCAAACCAAGCGCATATTTTTTGGTTGTATTTGAAAAATATTCTCGAAAATATTAACATTGTAGACAATAAATTAACAAAGTGAATTTTCGAGAATTTTGGTATTGACCAAGTGATCTAAGTGCATATTATGTAAAATCCCGAACAAAATAGTCTTAACGAATGTTCCAGAAACAGAATGTATCAACAATATGCTGCTTTTGCTTCGAATGTTGTAGGTATCTATCGCCATTTATTAATATATCTACATATAGGGAGATGAAATTTTAGCGAAGCGGAATATAGTTGCTGCACTCTGTTTTCGGAAACTTTTGTTGGATTATTTTCTTTGTGACGCAGTCCATATAATTTCAGAAGGGGTTAGAAAGAGTTCATGAAGGTAGTAAAGTATCGAAATTCGATAGTCGAAAATCGATGGCTACCAAAATATCTGATTAAGCTTACCAGAACCTCTGGTTAAGTTTAGCAGAATATCTGGTTATGTTGACTAGAACGTTGTATTCCTAAGCTACCAGAAAACTGTCTGGTGAAGATTTCTGATTAACCTTACCAGAAATTCTGGTAACATTAACCAGAAACTTCTGATAGTTTTAACCAGAATTTGTAGTAAGGGCATATTTAACACTCTATTCTGGTTGGTTCAACCAAAGTTTTTTTAGTGTTCAGCTTAATTACTTTATAACTCAAAAACTGAAACTTCAACTGATTTTTGGAAAAGGAATTTTGGGTTTATTTTTTTATATTTTTATACAGCCATATAAGTCCGGACACTTGAGCCTGGGACAACCTGTATATATAATTTTAAAAAAAGAGTTAAACAACCACCGCAGGGTTCCACTGAGAGAAACTGCCATCTAAAAAAAGAAAATGTCAATAGCTCCCAGTAAAACCGTGGTAAATCACACCTATGGCCACGTCTCACAACCGTGAAATGGGGTCTCACAGGGCACGATGAAATCACAACGACAGGCCGGCGAAACTCTCGTGTGTCTTGAGGACACGAAGCGACCCAAGGATGACAGCTTTCTGCATCCATCTCGCAAGTGCCTTGTCATATTTTGGGCACGCGGGTATGGCTTTAAGGTTACGAACCAGTGCTAGTTTCGCACCTCCAAGAGCACCTATCACAAGGACAGTTACTTGCACCGAATATTCTGGGTACAGTCGTTGCAGCTTTCTTTTAAGGTCTTGATACCTCTCCTCTTTTTCTTTGTCCTTTTCAGTGATGTTATATTCGGACGGAGCCGAGAATTCGATCACGAATATAGTTCGTTTCTCGAAGTCTTGGAGAACAATGTCAGGCCTCGAGTGCGCAACGGAGACTGCTGCCCGAAAATCGTAGTTCCAGAAAATTTGGCACTTCTCGTTTCGGACAATTGACTCTATCTCCCTTGGAGCGTTCGGCAGGGCAGGGTCGTGACCACCACCGTAAGAGCGACAAAGGTGGTAATAAAGCACTCTTAGGTCCGCATTATGTCTATAGATATACGTAGTTCCTGCGTGGGTCGGACACCCTGATAGTATGTTTTCTTGACATAAAATGCGCTCACGGTATGCTAAGGTGGATATGACACCGTCCTGGTATGCGAAAATAAATATAGTAATGCACTTTCCTCACTTCTGATGTTAAAATTCAGGCCAAGGGTCTCGGCCGCTTGCTCCGCGGCTTTGTAAAGGAACGCTCCTTCGCCAATCATCTCGTGGTTCCTGACCATCTTTAGGAGAGGATCTCTGCCATTCGCAACGATGTAAGCTGTACTTAGAACAATTCGGTTATGAAGACACTGGAGATTCAGAAGTCCGCGTCCGCCTTGACGGCGTGAAATGTATAATCGCGGAACTGACGAATTGATACGCAAGTTTTTTTGCATATGCATGATGTTACGTGTGATGACATCAAGGGCCTTAAGCTCGTTCTTCGTCCATTGAACCACCCAAACGAATAGAGTAGTACCGGGACGGCAAGCATGTTAGTCGCAGATACCTTGTTCAACGCCGACACATTGGAACACCAAATCTGTCGAAGAAGATGCTTGTATCTGCTTCGGAGAGACTCCTTCACTGATGTTACGTCCTGAATGCGGCTTTGAGGCACGCTCAGGTATGTATAGGTCTCTCCAGTAGTCAGATTAATTTTGGTACATTTGTCCAAACCAAGGTCCATCACAATCTCTCCTGTGTAGTTCTTGACGATATTTATAGCAGTTTGAAGTTTGCTTTTACCAGAGGCATAGATCTTCAGGTCATCCATATAGAATACATGTGTGACCTTATGCTCGCGCTGATTAGTGTCGCCAAAGAGGTATCCAGGAGAATTTCGTAGTGCGAGAGATAGAGGCAGAAGTGTGATGCAAAAAAGCAAAGGGCTCATGGTATCACCTAGAAAGACACCCCTCTGGAAGGTGACGTTGTTCGTTGTCACACGATAATTTCTAGATGAGATAGTAAATCTAGTTCTCCAAAGAGGCATCAATCTCTCTATGCATCTCACTATGTGTGGATGTACCTTCAAGCTTTCCAACAGACAGATGATAAGTCTATGAGAGGTTGAATCGAAAGCTTTCCGGTAATCAATCCAGGCCATCGATAGAAATCGCTGATAGTCTGCTGTGTCTTTATAGACACATTTATGGATGTGCAAGTTCTCCCGAGATCCTGCTACGCCTTTCTTTGAGCCGCGTTGTTCATACATCTCTCGCCACACAGGTCCAATTGTCCGAACAATCCTATCATTTAGGATAGCTGTGAAGATCTTATACAGTGCGTTCAGACAAGTTATTGGCCTGTAATTCTTAGGGTCAGCTAAGTTGTCCGTCTTCGGCAGGAGCACTGTACGCCCTTCCACCAACCACTCCGGAATAGGCTCTTCCGACTTTAGATATGAGGTGAAAATTTGGGCCAGATGCTGGTGAGTTGAAGGAAACTTCTTCCACCAGAAGGTCTTGATACCATCTGGTCCCGGAGCGGAATAGTTCTTCATGCCTCTTAATACGTTTTTCACCTCCTCGGTAGTGATATGTGGGCATTCCTCCTCAGCTGTTCTGAGGGCATGGCACAGCTCCTCGAAGCTATTTATGTTCTTTGAGCCTTCTTTAAGTGGATGTTGGACTTCGTAGACTTCTCTCCAAAATGCTTCGACCTCCTCTGGTTTGGGCAGATGGTCGACAGTAACTGGAGGGTCTTGGAAGAGTCGAGATGGGTCAGGCAAAAACTGTTGATTTTCTCTGACCCAACTCTCTCTCCGCTCTAGACTTTTTCCTAGCGTTAGATAATACTCGTATTCTGTCAACAATATGCTGCCTGATGGTCAGTAGCTTTGACTTGTTGATTGTGTGATGACGGATCCACAGTTTGCGCGCGAACTGTCGAACCTTGGCAGTGACGGTCCTGCCAGATGTTATGTAGTCAATCACACACTGAATGCGGAACGCGTACTCTCTTGTCCAGCCTATCTTTGTGCTGAGTTGATGCATTCGTCTTTTGGTCTTATGATCAACCGTTGGTTTTATTTTACGGTTTGCATCTGCCAAAGTTCTCGCTGCATTGTACACACCACAATTGATAGTCCAGAGGTCGGATTCTTCGGAAAAATCTCCACGAAGCTCATCATCCAGTTCAGTCAGATCTTTGGGCTTGGGAGAAACCTGAATGTTGATGTTTCTCCCGGTCTTGAAGCATCGTTCTTCCTCTATTGGATGCCTGTTCGAGGTTGGTCTCAAGTGTCGCCTCTCTTTCTCTGTTGCCGGCTTGTTCTGGCTGCAGTTGAGTAGGCGCTCCGCTTATATAACCCCTTTTCCGGATATATGTACGTACACTGGATACGAGATAGCTGGATTAGAGTTTTGAGTCGCGTAAATTACTCTGGTAACCTACGGTAATATTGGTAAGTTACCGGGTAACTTACCCGACGTTCGTTCTCGGCTATAATTTATGAGAATTTAATTTTTTTCCTTCCAAACTTCCGTGAAGCACATTTCCGGCAACGACAACTTTGCTTTCATTATCCATTTGCTTTTCTAATCACTGCCGATTGAGAATCCATGTGAATAATTGTTGTGAAAATGTGAAAAATGCCTAAACAAAAAGGTGATGTCTGGAAATTTTTTGTGGCTGCAAGTCAAGGAGGAAAAGATGGTTTCAAGTGCAAATACTGCAACATGTTCTACATAAAAAATGCGACCCGGCATGAAAAGCACCTGCGTACGTTCACACTGAATGTTACACATGTGAACAGTTTTCGAAATAAATAATTATTGCCTATTTGATTTGATGATTTTATTATTTTAATTATTTATATTTATTCAAATGTAATCATTTTATTTTTTGAAGGTTCTGCAGTATTGCAAGATACGGAGGAACGTTTCGCGGGAACCTTAGGAACGTTCCCGGAACGTGTAAAATGTCCGCCACTTGGGAACGTTCCACTGGAACGTTCCAAACAGAAATTACCGGTATTGTTATTATTACCAATAAATAGGGAGATTTTGCATAGCGTTTCGTAGGATGAGGTAAACGCTAAACGATACGCTAACGAACGTCGGATAGCGGAAAACGTTAACGCTAAACTCGTAGAGCATGCGTAGAAACGTCATCACGCGACTTTAGCGTTTACCGTATGCTACGGAACGATATGTGAAATCTCCCTGATATCGCGTAAGCCGTGAGAGATAAGTCAACATCGATGTCAGTTTATAATATGGATATCACATTATAGTGTACTATATGCGGTACGCAAAACTAAAAAATTACATTCATTTTTACCTATCTCTTACGGTTCACGAGATAATTGTTGTTAAAAATAACAATAACGGAAGGTTCCCATCAGGTCCCAGTGGAACGTGCCACTGGAACGTTCCCAAGCGGCGGACATTTTACATATTCCTGGAACGTTCCGAAGGTTCTCGCGGAACATTCCCGGAACGTTCCGTGCTATTAAGGACTGTTCTGAAAAATTGTTTAATTTATTATTTTAATGCTTACAAAGTTTTCCATATTTTAAGTATACCTAAACGGGCGCTGTTTATAATTTATTTTATAAGCGCCAACATTATCTAATTACTGAATTTTTTAGATGTTAATGGGTTGTCGACCTCTGTGAATAAATTTTCAAGGTGTTATAGTTAATTTTCTATCATTCTCGAAGCTTCGGTAACATACCGGTAATATTACCCGATTTTATATTATCGAGAATTCAAAAACTCTAAGCTTGAGGCGAATTGAAAACGAGCGGTTCGTCATCGTACAGTGTTTTGAGCTCCTCTTTTGCTCTTTGGTACCTTCCCCCAACGTTAGGAGCCGAAAGATGTCGGTCGTTACCGATCATGCACGAAGCCGAAAAGAGCCGGTTGGCGCGCAATTTAAATGTCTACAAGCCTACATTTAAAGTTTGATACCATTCGCATGGGTCATACCTTAATTTAGAAAAGTATTGTTTTTTTCCAAATGTTTGTAATTATTCATTCATGCTAATTATGTATATATATATTCTTTACATTTTATATAGTGCTTATGTGCATTTTAATTGATTAAAATGATTATGAATGAATTTCATTGTACGTTTAAGTAGATATATAGGGGGGTTTCTGGACCAATTAATATTAGTGCGTGTCTGTGTGAAGTAAGCCTGTGTGCGTGTGTCTGTGTGAGGTTGACATCGAGACCGTTCTAGAACATTCCTTGATGACGTCACATATAATATTGCGCAATTGTGCCAGCTAAATTCATGTAACAACAGGTTCAAGGTTATTTCTTATCTCAAGCATGTCGCGTAAATCCTTTCAAGGTTACATTTTGTTTTGCCCTGGCAATTTCTACTGCGTCATATAGTTATTGCAAGAAAAGCAAGGATGATTTATTGCTTCCTTAGAGATAACATATTTATTTAATGCGCCAAAAGGTGCAGGTGTATAGATGAAATTTGATACCGAGGGCTATGCACGGCATCCTGTTTTGTCTATAAATTTTATTTATTGCTTCCTTATAGATAACATATTCAACTGAAAAATTCCTGCCTTTATTTAGTGTGCAAATAATTCGTGAGAAACATTCTTCTGCAGTCTAGAACCTTCTAGAACTCAAAGAGGTAGATATATTACTATTAGAGAACATTCTTGATGACTGTATCAAATTATACTGCGCAATTTCTGAAAAGCATTTTTTAGTAAACAAGTTCAAGGTTAATTTCAATGACGCATTACATTTTGCGTTCCAAAAGATTATATTCCAAACGTGTCGATTATAATGTAGAACGTTCTAGAACTCAAGGATAAAAAGGAAGATAGAAAAAAAATAAAAAATAATTTTAAGCCAATTGAATAATAATATAGGTAAAAAAAAGTGCCTAAAGGATTAAAGCATTTCTTATGGTAGGTCATATGTTCGGGATCCTTATCGCTTTATTCTGGTATCGAGTAGCGAGCGAGGACTAGAGAGATAACGTCCAGACTTGTTTTAGATGTTTTGATTTCAGAAGCATTCATGAATCGACAGTCTCAAGCTGCATACATTTCATTAGACTCTGCTTTCGTTCTCTAGAGATCACTTCTTTCTTACTGCTCGCAAAAAGTTCGCTTTCTTAGTCGAACCACAACGTTTGATATTCATTCTTTTGGCATATGCTAGGTCCAGTCAACCTCTCGATGTGTTACATGAAATAAGATACTGCAAACAATTTCGAGGTTCGAAAGAGAGATAATACAGTGTGCATTTTATTCCAGGCTTTTTCACACGTGCTTTAACTTATTTATATTAAGAGTGCACTGTTCAACACTTGATATGAGGTCACATAACTTTTTTATTCACAGATATATGCTCGTTTTTCATCTCTTATTTCGAAAGGCCAGCTTTGCCTATTACACGTTAAAGATTTAAAATAAAAAATATGAAAAAATAAGCTAAATTAATACAATAGAATATTTGGAAATTTTTTCAATCATCCACTAAAGCTACTGTATAATATAGTTTATAGAAATCAAGGATGATTTATTGCTTTCCAGCTAAATGATTTAATTCAGCGGTAATTCATTTCTAGATTATTCTTAATAACGTCATCAACTTTTACTGCAAAATTTCTGGAAAGAATTTTCGTAAACAATTTAAAGGTTATTCTAATGACGCATTACATTTTGCGTTGCAAAAATTATATTCCAAACGTGTCGATTATAATGTAGAATCTTCGAGAGCTTTGTTGCATCATATGATGCAATAACTGGCAACATTGTGCAAAAGTATCAAGAAAAATGGTAGAGGAGGTAAGCGTCTATAAAAAGAGCTATGTGCTTAGTTTCTAGAATATTCCTGATGACATCAAATTATACTGCGCCATTTTTTTTGTAAACAAGTTCAAGGTTATTTTAAATGATACGTTACATTTTGCGTTGCAAAAAATTATATCCCAACGTGCTGATTATAATGTAGAATCTTCTAGAACTCAAGGATTAAAGAGGAAGATAAAAAATTAAAATTAAAAAATATTTCAAGCCAATCGAATAATATAGGTAAAAGAGTATCTAAAGGATTCCTTATGGTAGGTTATATACTCGGGATTCTTATTGCTTTATTCTGGTATCGAGTAGCGAGCGAGGACTCGGGATAATGTTCAGATGTGTTTAGACGTTTTAATTTTAGAAAACATTTGATGCACTGACCGTCTAAGTCTGCATACATTTCATTAGTCTCTACTTTCGTTCTCTAGAGATCACTTCTTTTTTACTGCTCATAAAAGTTTGATTCCATAGTCAACCCATAACGTTTGATAACCATTCTTTTGCCATATGCCATACAGAATGCATTTTATTCCGGGCTTACTCATACGTGCTTTAACTTATACATATTAAGGGTGCACTGTCCGACACTTATCGCTTCTTATATCATATAAACACACTTGATATGAATTCACATGCCTTTTTTATTCACAGATGTATGCTCGTTTTTCAACACCTTTTTCATCTCATATTTTGAAAGGCCAGTTTTGCCTATTACACGTTAAAAATTTAAAATAAATGTATAAAAACAAGCTAAATACAAAATAAATATAATCAAATATTTCGAAATTTTCAATCATCCACTAAAGCTACTGTATTAGTAGATGGGTAAAGCTGGGTTCTGAACCAAAAAGTAAGATGGAGTCTGGATACGCATTAAAAGACGAACTTTGGATCTCACTTTTGAGCCACTTTTACAAGGCGGACTCTGGATATGTATTCTAGGAGGGTCCTGATGACATCATAGAATAATATTGCGCAATTATAAGAACCGAATTCATGTAAACAGCTTCAAGGTTATTTCTCATCTCAATTGAACATTTCGTGTAAATACTTTCAAGGTTACATTTTGCTTTGTCCTTACATTTTCTACAGTGTCATATGGTTATGAGAAAAAAAACAAGGATGATTTATTGCTCTCTTATAGATAACATATTCAACTAAAAATTCCTGTCTTTATTTAGTGTGCAAATAATTCATGAAAATACATTCTAGAGAACATTATTAGAGAACATTTGACAGTTCATGTCCGTGCTAAGTTTCTGAAATATTTTGATAACATCATCCTGAATTCCTACCTTACCAACATTGATACAAGAGAGGTACTGAACCAGGGAGACAGAACCACTTTTTCACGAGAGGGCTACTGAGCCAAATCTATGTATTTAGATGCAAGATATTGAACCACTAATACAACAGGGATACTGAGCCACTTTTTTACAAGAGGGTTACTGAGTCAATTTTCCATAAGGAAGGTGCATCTCTACTTTACCGACATCAAGACCATTCCACAGCTGGTCACAAAATAATATTGCGCAATTGTAAGTGCCAAATTTGTCTAAGCAGCTTTTCTAGAAAAAGTTTCAAAAACATGCTACATGTAGTTTGATAATAATAATAATAATAATTTTAAAATTAAATTAAATTTTAAATTAAATTTTAAATTAAATTTTAAATTAAAT